>JBBYHM010214333.1:0-54762 GCA_038381775.1 Adansonia rubrostipa | reverse complement strand
CAATGTGAGGATAATTTGGAGTATCCAACTTGGTTGATCCAGGAATCTCAATCTCTTATAAATTCTGAATTGAATTGCTTAGATGACTATTTCTTATGCAATAACCTTTTAGATTCATTATCCTTGCTAAAAGTGCCAATAGAGAATCAAGTCTTATATAGTAGCTATGCTTAAAGCACGATTGAGGTGATAGGGAAAAACGACAGATCTTATAAGATTTTCAAGTTTAAAAACTTAGAGTTTGATACATCTTCTGGTATTTCATTAGTTAATCTAAAATTCGAGCCTTAAGGATGCCAATCTAGCAAAGACTGAAATTGGTGGATGCCTATCAAGGATGATTGGTCTAAAAGCAATTCATCTTATGGTAGTATGCTAATTAGGGGCAATTCCTATCTTAACTTTAAAACTTTATACAGTTTTTAGAAATTATGAAGTTTAAAATAATTTTGATTGTGAATATTATGCATCTTATTATAGAACATGAACTTTATTAATAATGATTTCTAGTATCTAGGATAATGAACACATTTTGAAAAATTTTTCTTTGATAGGTGATCACTATTAGATCATACTCTTTCAAGAAAAAAACCTTTACTTCTGTTTATATGATTATCCTGGACTATCAACCATAAAGCTTTCATAATCATAGACCTTTCACACCCAGATGTTCTTTTCTATGGATTCCTTAGAGGTCAAACAAATAGGTTATGCTCATGAAAGATACAGATGCTAGGAGTTTGACATGTGTTAAAATAATGATGGCAATTCTGAGATTTCCCACATTTCGATAACCTTTTGCCATAACTTTTATGACACTTTTCCAAATCCTAGATTTGGGAAGAATGAGAATGAAACTAAGCCAGAAACACTAGATAAAAACCTTTTTAATCTAAAACATGATAGAGATGTAAGATTTTCCCATGCCAATTCTATTTCTTTCTTGAAGGCTCAACTAGAACCAAAATTTGTTAGTGGCTACAAAACTGAAAATGTTGAGGGGCATACCTTAAGCCTTTAAAAATTGAATGCAACATCATGTTAATGAGGCACTCAAAATTCAAAAGTAAGAAAACTCTTTTCCCCTAATGAAATGCTTACCAATTTAGATGGTTTTATTGGAAAAAACAAATGGCCATATTTCTTTATCCTCTCACATATAGAAAATCATTCCCTTTGCAGTCTTCTTTGAGCTTGATGATTTATTCTTTCTTTAAACCCTCAGATCAACTTCTGCACTAGAGGGCAAGTGAAGCAACATAATCTATTCTAATGTTACAAGAAGAATAAGTCGGGTGTCATGAAGCAAATTATGAAGAAAGAATAAAGTTCAAATTTCAAGTTCAAATATTCAAAGTAAATAAGGAACAAAATTTGAAATTCTTTTAGAATGAAAAATGAAGGAAAACATGATAAAGAAAGAAATGTAGAGAAATAAAGAAAAATGAAAAGCAGAAAAAGATGAAGAAACAAAAGTGTATGTTCATCTTGGAAGATATGTCGGATGGGCATTCCTTCTGAAGGAAAATGTCCTTGATTTAATTACCCTTAAGCACTTGATTTGGGCCTATTTATCCTTTCCTTTCCAAACCAAGAGCCATGGCCTACATTACATACTTACAAAGTCTATTTTAATCAGACATGGCTATTTGAACTATTGGGTCATTCCTAGGACACTCTTCAAAAATTCATCTTTCTGGATGATTTTTGAATCTTTAAGAACATGATGGGAAATCAATAAAAAATAATGAAATTTAAGAGTGAAAAATCCAAAAAAGCAATCTAGAACAAACCTGAAGGCTTTATAATTGTTTCTAAACAAACAAAGGTAAAGAACTATTCATGATAATTCAAAAATCCCTACAAAATCCTCGAATATTTCATGATATCAACAAAAAGTTAATTTCATATGACTAAATATTGGTTCCTTTTAAGATAACCATTCAAAATTTTTGTACCTTAGCCTTCAAAAATAATGCTTACTAAAGGCTTTCTAAGTTAACCTTTTGAGACTTGGTGTTTACTAACATTAGTTTAACACCTGTCAAGCTATTATTTTTGAAGATTGAAAGGATGTTATAACTTGATTGTTTGCCTTTCAAGGAATTCCCATGAACATTCAAATAAATTTAGTCTTGATAAACCTTGACATTTTTGTATCAATTTCTTTAAGATAAATTTTTACCAGTGCCATCCTATTTGTCCATTTGAATTCATTTCTTCATCTCATTCACAAAGGTCCCTAATGGTTATCATCAATCATAAGAAAGTTTTAAGATCAGGATGAAGATACCATGTTCATTATCCTTGATATTGGAAAACTCATGGTTAAAATTATTCTAAAAATTTTTATTGAGCAAATTTTTTTCCTAGGTTCGAATGAGAAGGTGATATCATCTTTTAAATCCTAGAATTTTGATGAATTTATGATATTTCTCTTGATTTCAATAGAAGTTTATAAATATGCCTTGCACAAAAACTTATCCAATTGTATAAAGTTGTACCATTAAATTAATAGACACTAACTTGATATTTGGTGACCTTTCAAGAAAAATTGAATAATTTCTAAATTTATCAAATCAAGGATAGGAGAAGGATTTCATGGGCCAAACATAAGATAACCTTTTAATGATTCAAACTTGCAACTCCAAGTATAGGAAGAAGCCTTCAACTTTAAGTTTAACTACAAGCTCTTTTTGCTTAAAAAAAGAAATATTCACAACATTTTCTGAAGATGCCTTTAACTCTAAATTAAAAGTTAAACATGACATTAAAGAAAAGTAACAACCATTCATCATGTTGACTTTCTTAAATCAAAAGGTAAGTCTAGCATCCATTCAAATAAATTGAATATCAAACATTATCTCTTCTTAAGTTGACTTATATGGTTTCATCTTGGTCAATCCTTTACCTCTATTGACTCATAGGTTTCACCCCAATCAACCCTTTATCCATGTTGACTCATATTGTTTCATCATGATCAATCTTTTTTGATTCATTTACTTGTATGGTTTCATCCTAGTCAACCCTTGTCATTTGTTAACTCATACAATTTCGTCTAAGTGAACCCTTCTTATTCATTGACTCATATGGTTTTGTACTGGTTAACCCTTGCTCATTCATTAATTATATGGTTTCATTTTGATCAACCCTTTAAACTTGTTGGCTCGTATGGTTTTGTCCTAATTAACCCTTTTAGCTTGTTAACTTGTATAGTTTCATCCTTATCAACCCCTTCTAATTTATTAACTCATATGGTTTCGTCCTAGTCAACCTTTTTGATTCATTGACTTGTATGGTTTCATTATTGTTAATCCTTCTTTTCGTTAACTAGTATGGTTTCATCCCGTTTAATCCTTCTTATTAGTTGACTTGTACAGTTTTGTCTTAGTTAACCCTTCTTATTTATTGACTTATTTGGTTTGATCTCAGTTAAACTTTGCTCATTCATTAACTTGTATAGTTTCATCCTAGTTAACCTTTTTAACTTATTGACTCGTATGTTTTCATCTTGACCTATGCTTTAACCCTGTTGACTCATAAGTTTTGCCATAGTCAACCTTTTAGCCCATTGACTCATATGGCTTTGTCCCAGTCAGCCCTTTCTGATTTGTTGACTCGTATAGTTTCATGGTTGTCAACCCTTCTCATTTGTTGACTTATATGGTTTTGTCTCGGGTAACCCATACTAATTATTGACTTATATGGTTTTATCCTGGTCAACCCCTTTAGCTTGTTGACTCGTATAGTTTTATCCTGGTTAACTCTTTTTAATTCGTTGACTCATATGGTTTTGTCTTGGTCAACTTTTTTCATTCATTGACTCATATAGTTTTGTCTTGATTGACACTTCTCATTCATTAACTCTTATATTTTTGTCCCGGTTAACCCTTACTCATTCATTGACTTCTATAGTTTCGTCTCAGTTAACCTTTTTAGCTTATTGACTCGCATGGTTTCATCTCGATCAACTCCTTCTTATTCGTTGACTCATATGGTTACATCGTGATTAATCTTTCTCGTTCGTTGACTTATATGGTTTCATTTAGGTTAGCCTTTCTTATTTCTTGACTCTTATGGTTTCATCTCGGTCAATCTTTCTTGTTTCTTACTTGTATCATTTCATCCCAGTCAACCCTTCTAATTTGTTTACTCATATGGTTTCGTCTTGGTTAACCCCTCTCATTAGTTGACTTGTAAGGTTTCATCCTAAGCAATCCCCTTTGTTTGTTGACTAGCATGATTTCGTCCCAGTCAACCCTTTCTGAGCTAGTTCTCACCCAAGTCACCATTTTAATTCAAGTTTTTACCATTTGGCAAATCTATTTTATGTTCATTATTAGTTTAGTTTATTTTTCAAAGCTTAAAGGCCTGAACAAATCTTGTCTATTTGGTCTTCATCCTATTCTTAATTTTTAACAACGGTAAAAAATGGGCACCTATAGACACCTAGTTTTGTCTGGGTCCTATCGAAGATTGAGAACTTAATGGCTACCCTCATTATGAACGATCTTTATTAGATGAACTAGATATTTTTAAGACCTTTTTAGTCATATTTCAATGGCCGTATGGTTCACGTGATAGAAAAAATCCTATTTTGATCTCTTAGTTTGGATATATAAATCGAATATTTGAGAGAAAAAATATATTTTTAATACTTTCTTGTCTAATTTTAAAAATTTATTTTTGTGGATGACATCATGGTTAAATTTCCTATTTTTAAGAATTTTTTTAGAATTTTTCGTAAAATTTGGAAAGTTGACTATCGTAGATTTTTAATGATACCTTTATGGTTTCTATGTCAATAACTCACCTCAAAAAATAAAAAATATTCAAGGAAAAATTCTTTGTAGCTTTTTTTTTTACCATGAGGCATCAAGTTGGCAATTTTGCTAATTATTTTGAATTTCTTACTATATCACAAGTATTTTGCTCGCAAGTGTTTTTGATAAAGACTTGTTTTAGATTCTGAATTCTCATCTTTATTATTTTATAAATTATTATTTTGAATGATATGTTTATTTAATGCATTTTTTATAAGTTTTAACATATTTTTTGAAATTCTCCATTTTTTAAAAATATGAGTTTTCCTTTATCTATAAAATTTTTTATGGAACCTTCTCGAGTTTTAAATTTCAAAATTCTTTAAATATTTTTGTTTAAGCACCGTTAAATCAGTTTTTTAAAATTAATTTATTTTACGAGTTTTGCATTTTTTAGAATTTTCATGATTTTAAAGTATGAAATTTTCTACTCCATCAATATTTTGACAAAAATTTTTGAGTTTATAATTTTTAAAATTCTTTAAAAATTATTATTTAATTTATATTAAAACAATTTTTCAATAATCATTTTATTTTATGAGTTTTGACATTTTTCAGAATTCTCTTAATTCCAAAGTATGCAGTTTTTTACTCTGTAAATTTTTTGGTAAAATTTTTCCTAGTTTATAGGTTTTAAAATTCTTCAAATATTATTATTTATTTCATATTAAATCAATTTTTCAAAATTCATTTTATTTTATCAGTTTTGCATTTTTTCAAAAAAATTTTAATTCTAAAATATGGGGTTTTCTATTCCATAAATTTTTTGGTAAGATTTTTCTAAGTTTATAATTTTTAAAATTAATCAAACATTGTTGTTAAATTCAAATTAAATCAGTTTTGTGAAATTCAATTTATTTTATGAGTTTTGGATTTTTTTTATACATATACAATTTTCTCCTCATAAAATTTTATGAGTTTGGGCATTTTAATGAATTTTTCTTGAAAATTAAAATTGATATCGTTATTAGAATAAATTAAATTGATCATATGAAACTTTATTTCAAATACTTATTTTTAGTTTCTTACAATTTAATCCTTCTAATTAATTTTTGTGATATAATTTTATATGCCATTTAAATATCATCTAAATGTTACTAGATGATGATGACTCATACATGATGAGTCATATAAGATGACAAAACCATTAAATTAGCCCTATCATAATAAAAAAAATCAAGAAAAAATCAAAAAAAAGGAAAAAGCTAAAATAAAAGAAAAAGATAAAGGCCATTCTTGGCCAATCCTCCCACCTTAAAAACAAAGGAGGAAGTTTTCATAAATGGCTAATGGTTTCTATAGCCAAACTTTTCATTTTTCTTTAGAAATTTCAAAAACTTTTAACTTTTCAAGCTTTTCAAGGTAATTTCATGTAGAAATCTTGTAATTTTAGTTTATTTTCTTTATTTTCCACCATTTTCCTTTATTTTGGTGAGCTTGATGATCACTTATGCTCATGGATTTTGATCTATGTTGAAAGGCCAAGTGTTGGAAGCTATGAACAATTTTATGTATTTGGTGATTTTTGTTGTATTTTTGTTCATAACTTGATTTTTGTTGGATTTTTATGTTATTGTTGATATGTTGTTTATTTTGTCTTGTTGATATGTTCTTAATTATGTTATTTTCCTTGATGCTTTCATGTTGATTTTTAATAAACATGTTGATATATTCATGATTCTATACAAGCTTAAGCTTTGTTATGGCTTACGACATTATAGTTATGTTGATATCTATAAAATTATGTAAAAAAATAAAAATTTGTTTTTGCTTGTTATGGTGCTTGGTCGAATGTGGTGATATGGATGAAATAATTTTGTAAACTTGATTTTATGGTATTTTGGGATATTTTGTTATATCTAAAACTAGTATGGACTTAAAAATAATTTTACCAAAAAATTTAAAGCCTTTGAATAGTGCATTCATGCTGGTCGAATCATCATGAGGATGTTTGCCATGTTTCACATGTTGACTTTCATATGTTTAATGGTGTTTTGTGGTGCTTTTCCATGTAGTGACCAAATTGCAAAATTAGAAGAATTTAGGGACCATATAGCAAATCTTTGTATTTTAGGGGCAAAATGATCTTTTTTGTCATGATGAAATATTTTTTTCTTATGGTCTTCTACAGGGGTGTAGAAATTATTAAAACCTTTCGTATCCTTTCAGTATTCTATTAAGGTATGAAATGTAATTTTCAAAAGTTTAAGGGCTTGATTGTAATTTTTGCATTTTAAGCCAATTTTAGTATTTTAATTCCCATATTTAGGATAGGTTCATCATTTCTCATCATTAGTGTCCATTAGGATATCGAGATACTTTCACATCGAAGGTATAGCCTAAGGTATTTTGGTAATTTTTCTAAATTCAAGTCTTAGGTAGTCGTTGGGATGTGGTCTTTTTTGTCTTAAAATCAAGTCCTAGTCATCATGAAAAAATTAGAAAAATTTAGGGATCATACAGCAAGTCCTTGGATTTTAAAGGGCCAAGTGGTTTTTTTGACATGATGAAATATTTCTAACATTCCTATGGTTTTTCGAGGGGTGTAAAAATTATCAAAACTTTTCATATCCTTTCGATTCTTTGTTAGAATACGAAATTTAATTTTCAAAAGTTTAAGGGCTTACTTACAAGAATTTAAGCCACTTTTAGTATTTTAATTTATTTAGGATAGGTTCATCGTTTCTCATCTTATTACTGTCCACTATGGTACTGAGATACTTTCACGTCGAAGATATAGCCTAAGGGCATTTTGTTAATTTTCTTAAAATCAAGTCTTAGGTAGTCATCAGGATATTTTTATGCCAAAGGTGTATATTTAGGATAGTTTTATCATTTCATGATCATTTTAGTGTCTATTAAGGTACCGAGATACTTTCACGTGGAAGGTATACCCTAGAGGCATTTTGGTAATTTTTTTAAAATCGAATCCTTAATTGTCATTGGGATGTTTGTATGCCAAAGGTGTATATTTGGATAGTTTCATCATTTCTCATCATATTAATATTCACTAGGGCCTTGGATACTTTCATGTTGAAAGTATACTTAACAAGTATTTTGGTAATTTTCCTAAAATCGAGTTTTAGGTAGTTACCGTGATGCTTTTATGCCAAAGGTATATATTTAGTATAGGTTCATCATTTCATGATCATTTTAGTGTCTATTATGGTATCAGGATACTTTCACGTCAAAGGTAAACCCTAAGGGCATTTTGGTAATCTTTTTAGAATCAAGTTCAATATAATGCTTTCATACCTAAAATACATATTTGGGATAAGTTCATCCTTTTATTAATTATGTTTGGGTCCTTTAAGGCTACTGGGATGTTTTAATGTCGCAGGTATACCTTAAGGGCATTTTGGTAATTTCATGTTAAAACCAAGTCTTAAGTGATTATTAGGATGTTGTCATACCAAAAGTACAAACTAGGAAAGGTTTGTCATGTTAGAACATTTTCGAGTCTTATGATACCATGTTAGTATTTTTAATATAAGTCAGATTTAAAAAAAAAAAACAAGGCAATATCTCTGAGTTAAAATAGTAGCAAAATTATTCCCAGTATATGAGAGGGATTTTAAAGATTATTTAAACAACGAGATATCCTTTTCAAATAGAAAGTCAAGATTTTTTAATTTTCATAAAAATAAAACCTTTTCTATTCCACGAGCCTTCTAGCAGGGTATAAAAGATATTTTGATTTTTATAACTTTTCATATTCCACTAGTTCTCTAGGAGGGTATGATAGAAAATGATCAAAAGTTTCGTATTCTCTTGTTTCTCCGAAAGGGTACGAAAGATATTATGATTTCTCAAAACACTAAAACTAGATTTGCTCAAGATAATAAATTGGTTTAGCAAAATATTATGGGAATTATAATTATATATTAAATATTGAAATCAAATAAAAATCAAAATTTAAATTAACATATGATTAATAAGGTATCAATTTTTGGGCATCATAAGAGGGTTGATCCTTACTTGTGATTGTAACTGATTCCAGGTCCCTTTCATGTGATCTTTGTAATCAACATAGGCCTTGAGATTTTGTTTTTAGGGGTTTTGTCATAACCCTTAAATATAAACTTTAATAGGTGATCGATTTCACCTAATAATAGATCGATGGTGACTTTAAAATAAATGGTCATTTCATAATGGTCATTTCATAATGACTATCTTGAGAAGTTGAGTGAGCGATTCATCTCGATAACTCAGCCTTCAAGCATAAAAAGATAAAAAATAATAAAATAATGATGATATGCCCCTTAAATTAAAGAAAATAATGATATGCAGATATATATAGGAATAAGGCATACACCAGCCATTTTAAGTTGGGCTAGTCCGGACTGATATCCAAGCCATGTTGTGACAGTACGTACAATTAGTATTTGCTTATCTAATATGGTTTAGGGTCATATAGTTGGGTACAATTAGTTTTTGTGTACATTCAGTTATGGTCATTTGTACATTCAGTTATGGCCATATATACTTAAGACATCATGAGATTAGGGCATATGTACTTGAGTTATACTCATTTCCTAATTTGTTTCTTATATGTACTGCAGTTATAGCTATTTGTACATTTAGTATTGTGCATATTTACATTCTTTTATGGTTATATGTACACTCAGTTAGAGTCATACATACACTATAGGTATGTGCCACATTATAAGTGTTGGACTTCAAATATGCACATTTACTGATTCGTAACATCATTCAGGTTTAAGGTTTTAGGGTAAAAAAATGGGGACATACGGTTATGTAATCGCATCATATTTATATGTATAGGGTTTTCTATTTTTAGCCCTTTACACATTAGAACATTTATCAAATATATGTTCCAATATATATTTATTATTTTTAAATATAGTTCCAATATATATAATTAATATTTTGTTTGCCATAATTTACGATTTAGTATAATTTTTTTATTATATAAATTTGGGATTTAATGTAAAATTTTTAATTTTTTATTATTTTTAAATAGTATTTTTAATATATATATAAAATATATATTATATTATATACATAATGCTATATTATATATATTAATTAAAAATTTAATACAAAATATTTTTTAATTTTTATTATTTTTAAAATAGTAATTTAAAATTTAATGTATATTTTTATTATTTTTAAATAATTATTCAAGATTTAATGGAAAATTTTTTTAATATATATAATATATAATATATATCATATATATTCTTATTTATAAATCGTATTTGTAAATACAACATAACGCAACAAATTTTTAACTTTTTACTAGAGGTTGTTTGATCGTTACAACTTTCTTCTTAGTAATTTTTTAGTTTTTCATTTCTTTCTTTTTAAAAATTATTTCTTATTTTTTTATAATTTTAAGTCATTTTTTTTAAAAAAAATTCAAAAAATGAGGTTCGTTTTTAATGCATTAGATGGTGCAGGACAAATGCTATTAATTATTATATTATATTATATTAAATAAATGCATGGTCCTCAAAATTTTGGTGCTATTGGATAAGGTGGAGGTGAGTGAACACAAAAAAGTGAAACAAAATAAATGGAGGATTTGTGGTGATCAAAGACGATTATTCCACCATTTAGATTTCAACACATAGTGACAGCTCTTCCGGGTGCAACTTTTATTTATTTATTTTTTTTTGTTTTCTTGAGGCTTGTCTACGGTCTGGATTTGTTTTTTTGGGAGAATTCTAAAAAAAGACAATCTACCAAAAACAATGTAAGAAGTTGAAATATATAAAAATTATTAAACAAAAGGAAATACCAATTATCTAGAATACTAATAAGGAAATCAAAGTTACTTTTATACCCTTAATGAGAACATAAATTTTCATCCCCAAATTTCCCTCTCCCTCGATAAAAATAGTGAAAATATTGTTAAGAATAGGCTCCTCTTCAAAACTTCTTTTCGTACCTAATTTCAAACTTTAGCTTGATTTCTTATAAATTTCTGTCACCGACCCTGTTCCAACCCTATTTGAAAGAACCCGCTTTGTTTTGACCTGATATACATAGGTTTTTCAACTCCATTTTCCACTTTGTGTCAACCAATCTCAAGTTTCTTTGCCAGTGGTGATTTTGGTGTTCCAGATTCCATAATTCCAAAGAAAGCAATATTGCAAGAAAGTTAAGGTATGATGTTGGTACTTTTGAAAGTTAAATTGAATTATTAGGTAAAAAAATTATGGTTCTCTTGCTAGAAATAATCTGTCTAGGGTTAGTTTTAAAACATATTTTATAATTGTAGGATTTAGGTATATGATCAGTAGGATTATGTTGAAAAAAAGGTCAAAATATATGTTTATGTGTATTATGTTAAGAAAAAATTTGGAAACCAAAGATATATTGTATACTTGTAGGAGTTATTGCTACTCTATGTATAAAGCTACAGTTATGAGATACAATTCTCATGGAAGTGTTGCCATGAATGCTGTAACCCTATTAGTAGTGGCTACATATTTGGTAGGAGATGTTGCAATTATTAGAACTTGGCTAGCAAGATTAATTAACGTAGAAATTTTTAAGGAATGACTTTTACTATCAATGTACTATTAATTAGTAGCAAAATGGGATTGCAATTTTAACAACAAGCATGTATCGATGGTGAAATTTTGAAAGGTTATCATCATCACATGGAAATTGTTGAATGCTAGATGTTGCAAATGAAATAAAGTAGTTGAGGCAGAAGGAGGTGACAACCATCGTTAGAGAAATGGAAGAATCTCGATCACATTAGTTTACACCATTCGAGACTGGTTGCAGTTCTACACGAAAAGTGCTGCCTCTTCCTTCAAAAGTTAGAGTGTTAGAAGGGGTGTAATTTTTAAGGATGAAATGTTGGATATGGTAGAGGAAGAAATACATGGTGATGCTAAAGTCAACATAATTAGGAGTTCTCCATGTATTCATAGGGGAATTAGGGCTGTTGCCAATCTTTGATCACCCTATTTGGTTACTTAGCCATGTAGCTCCTTGACGAAACTGAAAAGAGTTATGGTTGAGTATGCATGGGACGAAAATTTACCTATGGAGTGAGTTCAGAATATATATTGTACATTAGTTGTGCTTACATTTAAAAGCATTCTAACATGTCTATCACACTTTGTTGTAGGGAAATAATCTGCGGAATGCACGGTTAGGATGTAACGAGGATAGACATGTTACCTTTAGCCAAATCCAATTGGGTCAGTAACATGGTATATTAAACTTGTCTTTTGTACCTATTGCATTACATGAACATGTAGATTCTTAAAATGAACATAATGGTTTGTTTATCTACATATATTTTAGGTAGTAGAGATGTACGTTCGTGTGATTAATATAGAAAAAGTGTATGTAAGTAAGAAATCAATGCCGCATCAGGTTGCTTTGACCTCGCAATTGGCAGTATGAATTTAACCTTCCAATGACATAAATATCAGAATGCAGATGTTTCATTGAATGTTTGTTGTTTTAGTGAGATGTTAATATGCTATAACGTTTTCATGTAAACTGCAAAACTGCATTACAATCCTAGAGGAAATGTAGCCCAAATTGATGTCACGACTCATTTGTGTAATTTTATAGCAGTTGAATCGTATAATGCCAAAATAGTAGGAGCTCAATCGGTATGTATCAATTATGCATGTAAGGTGAAAACGTTGTTTGAATATGTAAATAATTATGATTTGCTTTTATACTTTATATAATTGTTAGATATGCTTGCCATTATGTACAAACAATCATTAGTTGCATATTGCATTAATACGGTGTCTTTTGAGGTAGAAATTATTGATTCCGATACGTCTCAGTTAGGGAGGATCACTTTTGATTACCGAGACAATTGATAACGTATAAGAAAACATAACTTATTGTAGCCTTATCTGAGGTGACATGTTAAGGATAAAGTTTACGATAATTCTAACATGATATACGTTCTCACTTGTAATAGAAAGTTTTACCTACTTTATTGCATGAGTGGAACCATCCAGTCATAAGTGCTATTCAACAGTACAAGGAGAGACGCGTCGAGTTGGAGTGGTAGTTAGATGACGAGTAAATCTTGAATCACATATCATAACATTAGTTTGGGTCATTTTTTTTGGTTCTTTGCTTATAGAGGGTTAGACTTAATTAGTTTGTGCATTGTATTACAGTTCTTATGACTGTGAGGTATTGTTAATTAAGCATTAACAAAGTTAGACTGCTCAAAAACTCCATCATTGAATCAGGTGAGTATGTAGTGCACAAGATTTGCTTATTACATCTAGTCAGGACTGTTATTTGTGTGATTGCAAATGTGTTTGCTTTTGTATAGGCTGATGCCAAAAAATACAAATTGAAACTCACGGCGTAATTGATTTTAGACCCAAGAAATAAAGAAAAGGATAGAGTACTAAGCATGTTGACTAGTGTTTAGGGCATATAATGTGTACATAGGATTGACATGTACATTTCAAAATTGGTATAGGGTTTGTAAGGGTTTATGGTCATTAAAGTTTCAAATTTAATTATTTGAATGATGTACAAGATTGTTGTACATATTTTATGATATAATATAAATCCATTTTTCAATTTTGGTAATTATCCACTTGCACTTGTTGTTGTCCTTAATATAAATCCATTTATACTAGTAGATATCTATATTTGCTATCATCCATACTATCTATATAGCCCTCTTAAAACTCATTTGTACATTTAACATTAAAGTTTGTTTGTACATAGGATACGACATAATTTTCTTGACATTCTTCTTTACTAGTATAGTGACAGTTGTCATATGACAAATCAACTTTGCTAATTTGGTTTGATTGTGGTTGTCATATATACATTTAGTTATATTCATGCATACATTTCATTACAGTCACATAAGCTTTTAGTTTCGTTATTTAATAAATCCAATATGTACATTCAGAAATTATCGTATGTATATTTTAGAAATTTTCAAATGTACATTCAATTATTACCAAAAGTACATTCAGTTATTGTACTATGTACATTCTGTATATGTACTATGTACATTAATTTATGATCATATGTACATTCATATAAAATTAAATTAAATACTTTAAAAATACTAAGTTAATTTGAAAATATTAATTAATAATACAACAAGGATTATTTTGCCATTTACCAACATTTTCCTTCAGTTATGCCTTACAATGTAGACATTCCACTATTGAAGGTAGTTATGGGCAATGGTTTGACATGACTATAACTGATCAGATAACCAATTTATATTCAGTACACAATCTATGTTCCTCATTCTATAGTTTATAATCCATTTTGGTTCAGAGCAATTGATATTAAGCATATGATCATAGAGTTTTATTTTTTATCCATAAATTTTCCCTATTAATTACTCTACTTCTAACATGTGTTAAATGGTTTATGGAGTAAAATTAACTACTAGTAACCATCCCAGAAAACTGTTGTGGCCCTAAACCTTATATATAAAAAATTGGAGTAAGAACTTGTATCGTATCCTTTTTTTCTTTCCTATTTTTTGTCTCCATAGCAACTGCTTTTAACCATATGTCTATAATATTTGGTTGTAGGCCGATGGAAATTATCTCAATTGAGTTTTAGGACCTTATGCATAAGGTTGTTGATGCATGTGGATATGGTACTCCAACTTATCAGGTCGTACGCAATGCAAAGAATGAATACAAGGTAGTTATTTGCATTGCATCGCTCCATGAATTAGAGAACTTGACGGATATTTTATTGGAAAGTGAGTTTTAGAAAGATGAGTAAAAAGTAGAAACATCAACCATTAAGAATGCAATAACTTTTATGAAAACACATTTCAACTTCAAGATCGATAATTACAACTATGAGATGTTCGAACACTTCAAAGAGATGTACACATAAATAGAAATTAATCAATGCCTCATGGCAATCCCTTATAGAAGAACTCCAATAAACTGTTAGATTTATATGGATAAATATACTGCTAATTTGAGGTAGGAATCGAGATGAAGCTGAAAGTGATGCGTAAGCTTAAATCTATGTTAGATGCGCTTAAATAGATTTAGAGATTGCATGCTAGGTTTCAGTGAATGTACATATGCATTATTCTCCCTCTTTGAATTCGATTATCTTCAGCTTGAATTTATTATTATAGTAATATAAATCAGCCATAACGTCTAACCTATCATTCATTATTATTGTTAGGGAAGAGTGCCAAAAATGATATATGTTATTTTCATAATATCTGATAAATGCAAAGTTTAGGGTAAACAAAAAAGCAATCTTTAGCCTGATAGAACAACATGGATGACCAAACTATGTAAATAGATGTTTTAGTGAATTCAACACTACTTACACCATAACTTTATGTAAAACTTAAAAACTTTGAATATAGAAACTACATATCCATTCAAACAAAGGTTGTAAATAGTTGGAAAATACATTTTATAACTAAATATAATTGTTCAATACATCAAATGTTCATTTCTATTGTTGCATACAATTTACTGTATAGATATAAACACCCTGACCTAGTAGAGAGAAGTTAGAAAGTGATTAGCTTTGAGCAGAATAGAGCTAAAAATTGAATGTTCGTATATTATTTATGGTGCAATTCATCCTAAACTCCTAATAATTCATGAGTAAAACTCCCAATCCTTGTGTCCTTCAGTGATTGGCTATTGTCCAAATAGGTTCCACTTGTATGAAATCTGGAGCATTTTCTACTTCTACCAATTTTTCCAGATATGCTTTTGGCAATCCCTTAATGGCTGCGGATGTCAAAGTTATTATGTTAGTAGCATCACAATTTGGCGATAAAGGATGAAAGCCTTTACTCATATACGGTTCAGTAGATCTGTAGATGTAGATAAAATGTAATAAGTGAATGTACAAAGTTGTTTCTCGATTTGCAAGCCAAATTTGTATAGATATGAGAATATTGCATTATGTGGCTACATCACATTTCAAAGCAATGATATCATTCGATCAGGCAAATCGAATCAAAGGGAATGAGAAAATAACTCAAAGATGAATGGAAGTCACCCATCTTATGATATCACATTCACGAAATTACTTAGAGCATTTAGAAAAGATTTGTAAGGGGTGTCATCCAACAACAACGTGTTGGATTCATCATAGCCTTTTTCCCTAAGGCTGCCACATCTATCCCATAGATCTCGTAGATCCTTAAATAAAAAAGGCTTAGCAGGGTTATCAAGAGTGCTTTATTTCGTTTTCATACAGTGCATGCATCCTACAACATTAGCAATTGATATGTTAGATCTAAGCTTACTTGATCATCGTACATTTTACAAAATTTCAATGATGTTTCTATGCTTGACCTAACAAAACAATAATCTATCCTTCATATCACCTAACAAATATGTCAAAACACCGTCCGACTTTTTTCCTACATGTTAACATATGACATATATGTTTAGGGTCTCAACAATTTTACACTAGGATGAATGCATAATTTACTTGCTTTTGGATGACCAAACACCAACTTCAAAGGTGTCAAGGCATAGCCATATGAAATCCTTACAGAATGGTCTTCACGAAACTAAGAAATAATGTAATTATGCATGAGAAATATACCATGGAAAGGAAGTTACCAGCTGATTGTAAAATAATTCGTTAATGAAGACTACTATGTTGCTATCATAATGCTACTAGAATGACTGCTTTACTTGTGCAAGAGTGAATTTTTCTCCCTTTGAAATCTAGTGGACACTTTGACAAGTGGACTATATCTGCCAAGACCCCATTAACATCAAGGAGAATGAGTATCTTGGTATTTCGCTTCTGCTATTGATTATTATATTTCAGTCTCTATCATTCATTTTTAATCAAGATTGTTAGTCGGTCCATAAATGGTAATTTCTTCTACTATAATCCATAACTAAACTAAGTAAAGGCGAGGAAAGAGGAAAAAGGACATCAATTAAGACCCATACTATTAAAGTTCCATATATGTAATTGAGAATTTCCACATACTTCATCATCCCAATGATGCTCCCCCTCAGCAATGACAGTGATGTCTTTATTTGTAGTTGTTCTTGAGTAACTAAAGTGGATAAATAATTTGGGCACAACCTCATCTCAGACAAATTTAACCAAAAAACCAATTTCTCTGCCACGCTTGCGACATCAGATCTCATTACTACCATGTATTTTTCCATTTTGTCTATTTTTGTTCTTAGTGACTTTATGTTTTCCTAGACCTCTAATATGGTCAGAGAGTCCTCATTTTTGGGAGGTGAGCTTGATCCATTCGTCGCTGAAGGTCCAGTTGAGTTTGGCCTTTTTTTTGCTTTTTTTTTACTACATTCGGTCTATTCCCTCCATCCACATCAAAACCAACCTTCTTTAGCTAGCTTGCCCTATTGCATAAGTTTTAGAGATTGAAGTTTTTGTTTCATTGGTGATATAAACACTATAACGTTGTAGGAACTCAAATACAATGGATGCGTATGGAAAGGTTCTCCTATTAATATTATAGGCTGCTCTAATTTTTTATGGAATAATGAAATGTAAACCCAGATTTTCACCCTTCATCAAGCAAGACATAAGCCATGTGTCTTCATGACTCATCATGGTAAATTTCCCTCCTCTAGGGATCGATATGTGAACTACTATCAAATGCAATAGTCTTTCATGTATATTCGGGCTGCTAACATTAGTCTTAATACGTTGCAGAGATGTGTCCTTAAACATGATTTTCACATGATCTAGTATGCACTGACTCATATATGGTTCATATTGACTATAGGGCATAAAATCCACACTAAATGCATCACACAAACTACTGGGACTGAGCAGCATTTACTTCTCACCAACATATGTGTGAAAAAAATAACATTTGAAATCTAAGCAATGTTTTCGAAATATTCTGCTACACTATCATATCTTGTTATATCAATGTTATTGTAAAATAATTGAACTAATCTCTTATAGTATAAATCAACAGTTCCATCAAATTTCCTAACCAATAGAGTTTCAAAGTTTCAAGGTATGGAAAATTGAGCTATAGCAGAAACCTAACATTTATGTGCTATTAGACCTTTTAGCGGTGAATGAAATTAAGAGAGGGGGTGAATTGATTTCTCAAAACTTTGGTAAATTTAAACTTTGATAAATAAAATTAAGAGATCTAAACAATAGACTTTAGAGTGCAAGTTAGTGAACAGAAATAAACAATTAAAAAGACAAGGAAAGGAGAAGTAAACTCAATGATTTAAAGAGGGTCACATCAATTGCCTATGTCCTCTATCTCGGCCTCACTTGCCTCAGATTTCCATAATTCACTAACTTGAATTGTCTACTTTTCAAGAACAAGGTATAACCTTTACACTCCATATCTTTCAAGGCTAAGATAGAAACCTCTACCTTCTATCTTTTGTGGCTAAGATTTAACCCTCTCTCACTACTTTTAAAGGCTAACCTCCTCTTTTTACAAGGATTTAAGTGTAAACAAATAGAACCTCTAAAGGTTAGGTGTTTACAAGAATTTTGGCCCAAGAGAAATATGTATCTAAAGATACAAAATGAAGAATACAAAAATAAAAAAATTAATCCTGTACAAAGATGAACTATTTAGTGAAAGTGATGGAAAACATTAAAGCTTTGACTCTAACCACAATCTCTTGGTTCTTCCTCTTCTTGAAGGTGTTGGAGAGGCTTATTTATAGTCTTGATCATAATTATAGCCATTGGGGATATTTGGTGAAGGAATATAGTCATTGAACCTTTAAAATGTCATTTCCTGATATTCCCTATGCCTTTATATCGATACAATTGAGTGGGTATCGATACATTATGTTTAACGGTCTAAAATATGATCATTGAACAGTGTTGTATCGATACAGAATGATCTGTCTCGATATAGAACAGTGTCATATCAGTACAGAATAATCTTTCTTGATACATGAATAGTGATTTTTACATTTCAAGGTTATTTAGCTACTGCCCAGTACTGTATCGATACATAACATAGTGTATCAATGCATTCATATGAAAATCAATTTTAATAGGTTTTTCCTGACTTTAAAACATGTAAAACGTATCTAAAATGTGTTTTATATAAAAGTATGTATTAAGAACACATTTTTGAGTGCTTGAAGGAGTTAAAACACAATGTAGTATTTCTTTAAGTGTTTGCAAAATATTTCATGGAAAAGTAGTAATCTTTGAAAATATTTAAACACAAGCTAATTAAGCTTAAATTTTAGTTTTAGCAAAATTGAGATTAATTCAAAGCTAATTTGGCTAACAATCTCCTTCTTTTTGATAAAACAAAACTTGAGGTGAATTTGCTTCTAAAGCTTCCTCTTAATTATTTAAAGCTTTTCAATAAAAGTCCTCCTTAATAAAAGCATTATGAAATGGATATTTTGAGATTTTATAAAAAGGTTCTGAAACACTTGGCAATGGCATTTTGGGTCATATTGGCTTCAAGAGTACTGACACAAAATATTGACGATTTTAATAATATAAATAATGGAAGCATATGTGAAATCCTCCAATTTACTAGCATAGACACATATATAAATGAAGTACAAGCAAGCAAATTAACCCTTAAAACTGTCCCCCTTTTTGGAATATCAAAAAGGTGAAAATAGATTAATTCAAAGTTAAGGGACTAATTTCAACAACATTTCTAGAAGGTACATTAATTATGAAACATTTAAGAGATGTATACCAATTATTGAGAAAATATATGCATTTAAGTCCTAATGTGTAGTTCACCCAATTTTCGTACTCTTTTAGAGTCATTTAAGCACATTTGAGATCGAACATACAAATTGTTGAAGGATTTTAAGAATATTAATCCAGTTGGTGTCTAGATGCATAATAGATACCGATTTTTGAATTTTTAGCACACATGCTTACTACAATAAATGCCATATGAAAGGTTAAAGAAATTCAAGAAAAAAGTAACAATCTTCTATAAGTTAAAAGATCATCTGCTCATCCATGATATGTCAATAAAATCATTTGAGCAAACATTCAATCAAAGAACATGCTTAAATATGAGAATTAAGCCCTTAGACATTTTTCAAAATTCATTTAAAGCAAATATTTTAAGCATACATTGCATACTATAATACCAATTACATATAATTGACTCATGTATGTCATCAAACTTAATCCTAAAGGATAAGAATTTAATAGCATTTGTTTACTGATTACTTTAACCTTACCAAACTTTGATGATATGTTTATTGTAACTTGGAGGATCATCATTTCTAGTGTTTGAGCATTCCTTGATGGTTTTGGTTTGATTTAAAGAGGTTGTATGCTTAATTTGCTTTCTTTTGCTATGCAAGTGTTCATCTTTCAAGGATTGATTTATCTCCATGAACCTTGCAAAACTTAAAAACAATCTTGGCAAAAGATGAGCATTAGAGGCACTAAGATTTTAATTGCAAAAGAATATTTAATAAGCTTACGTTTTGTTAGGAATAAAAGATGTCCAATGTGCATAATGACATTTTGAAATAAGTGATACCAAATGTTGATGAATGAAGAACATTAAGCGTATATGGTACCAATTATTGCAAAAGAAATAAATGATGTATAGAAAAATTTGTATTTTGAGCAATATAAGGCAATATGTGCACTTAATGTATTTAATTTGTGAAACACTCATCAATGAATTGAATATGATGTTTAAGCATGTGATGAGTTATGAAACGATGTTTATCAAGGTTTAGAAATCATAAAATTGAAGGATTTCAAGTGAAAAATCATTAAGGAGACCAGTTTTGCATTTGAGAGCCAAAAAAGCATGAAATTGGCCAATATTCAGTAGTTGTATCGATACAGGGGCTTTTGTATCGATACACATAGTGATATATCGATATAAAGTTCATTGTATCGATACAAGCTAGGTTTTTGTTCATTATGTCAATATAGGGCTCTAAATATCGATACATGCCTTGAGTTTTCTAAAAAATGCTTAGAAAAATATGCAATTTGGCATTCCAAAACCCATGATTTTATATTCTACTGCAAACTTTTGAGTTTAAACATTTAAAGCTCATACGAATAATCAAGGTTTAGATTAGAATAACTTTTAAAATCAAGATTGAATGAATTAGCATATTTGGTCACATAGGTAAGACAATATGCAACTAGAAAATTTTCATTCAAACCACATATGCACAAATTTAAAAAGTATTTTCAATGTTTACCAAACTTGTTTGAGCCATAAATCATCAACTTACAAAACATCCTAAGTCTCATGCAAGTATAATTGAATATAAAGCATTAAAGAGACTTAAGAACTTGCTAATGCATGTTTATGGCATCATATCTTTTAAGTAAGCTCTAATTGCTCCCCGTAAGGATATGAATATAATTTAGTCATGCAATAAAGGTTCTTAATGACTTATGACATGAAGTTTGTCAAAATCAACCTTTTAATAAATCATTCTTAAATTATGCTTCATAACAACATTTCACAAATCAAGTTAACATATTATCATCAAGCACTAAATCATCAAATGCATGCACATTTAAGCTAATAGTTGCTCAAGACGTAAAACATGAATTTTCATTAAACCTATTTTGCATTAAAAATAATTTTTTTTAAATTCAATAAAGCATTAATAATTACAACATGAATAACCAATACATATATCAAAATTTTAAAGCTTAGATGTTATCTATCACACTTCTTTATGTATCTAGAGCATCCATTTGTATTGCATTGCTCCTTATTACTCTAACACACCTACAAGAGACTTCCACTTGGTTTTTGGCACCCAAATTGCTTTGGGTCCATGAATGTTAGTCTTAAAGCCTCTTGTTCCCTTAGGGATCCTTACTTGCTTAACTTTAAATTGTGTCATTTTCTTGATAGGACAAGTATGCAAATTATGACCATGAAAATTGCAATGCGAGCACTTAGTCATATAAACTTGAAAAGATTTGTCTAAAATGATTTTCTTTTCTTCTTCCAAGCTTTCAATCTTTCTTTTCAAGTTAAAATTGACTTTCTCTAAAATGTTAATTCTTAGCTTGGAGTCATTAAGACCATTTTTCAAATCTTTATTTTCATTCTCCAACAAAAGTTTTGATTTCAATAGTAAATCATTTTATAACTTTTAATTTTGAAATCATTTTCTTGTGTTTAGAGTTCATTTCCTCAAACTCAATTACAAGATCATCAAAGGCATCTTGTAACTCATCAAATGTTTAGGAATTTAAATTTAGAGAATTTGAGGTTACCTTGGGCTCATCAAGAGCCATGAAACCAAGGTTGCCAATTTGGTCTTCCTTGGAGTCATCATCATCGGAAGAGTCACTATCGCTCCAAGTTGTTACAATTGTCTTTTTCTTTTTCTTTTTCAATAATGGGCAATCGAATTTGACATGCCCCAGTTTGTTACAATTGCAGCACACCACCTTGTTAACCTTTTTAGATTGGGATGATTTGCCTTTATCTATCTTCATGAATTTTTTGAATTTCTTCAAAAATATGATCATTTATATATCTTCACCATCCTCATCATCGTCATCCTCTTCCTCACTCATGGAAGCTTTCAATGCAACTCTAATTTTTCTTGGTTGCTCATTTTCATGATTTATCTTCATTTTGTATGCGAGGAGTGATCTGATGAGCTCGTCTAAGGCGTGGAGATTGAGGTCTTTTGACTCCTCAATTGTGGTCACTTTAGCTTCCAATGACTTAGGAAGGCCATTCAACATTTTCTTGACTATTTTCTTGTTGGGATACACCTTTCCAAGACCTTTGAAGCCATTTACAATCTCCGTGAATCTATCGAACATCTCCTTGATGCTCTCGTTTAGTTTCATCTTGAACGTTTCATTACCAAGAGTGAGCATGCTTATCTTAGACTCCTTGACTTGAGTGGTCCCTTCATGTGTGTAGCCAACGAATCCTATATTTCTTTGGCATTATCACACAAAGACTCCCTATTGTACTCATTGGGGCCTAAAGCATAAAAAAGTGTGTGCATGGCCTTGAAATTGAGTTGAGCCATCTTAGTGTCTTTCTCATCCTATTCCTATTCTTCTTTGGGAACTTTAAGGTCTTGTACCATCTTTATTGGGATGAGTGGGCCTTTCATGATTATCTTCCAAACTTGATAATCATTTGCTTGGACAAATACCTCATCCTTGTCTTTCAATACGCGTAATCTTCACTGTTGAAGAGAAAAGGCCTCATGATTGAATGTCCTTCTTGGCCCATACCAAAAATATCACCACTAGCCATTTTCTTATCTTTTGCAAATCTTTGCTCAAAGATTTTAAGCCTACAAGAATAAACTATAAGCTTTGATACTAATTGTTAAACTTTTTATGGTGAATAAAATTAAGAGAGGGTGAATTGATTTCTCATAACTTTGGTAAATTAAAACTTTGATAAATAAAATTGAGAAATCTAAGCAATAGACTTTAGAGTGCAAGTTAGTGAAGAGAAATAAATAATTAAAGATAAGGGAAGGAGAAGCAAACTTAATGATTTAGAGAGGTTTGGCCTCAATTGCCTACGTCTTTTACCTTGACCTTACTTGCCTTAGATTTCCATAAATTCACTAGCTTGAATTTCTACCTTTCAAGGATAAGGTATAACCTTTACCCTCCACATCTTTCAAGGCTAAGATAGAAGCCTCTACCTTCTTTCTTTTTTGGCTAAGATAGAAACCTCTCTCACTATTTTTGAAGGCTAAGTGGAAACCTTCTTTACTTTTTAATGGCTTAGTGGAAACCTTTTCTTTTTACAAGGATTTAAGTGTAAACAAATCGAACCTCTAAAGGTTAGGTGTTTACAAGAATTTTGGCTCAAAGGAAATATGTATCTAAAGATACAAAATGAAGAATACAAAAATAGAAAAAATTAATCCTGTACAAAGATGAACTACTGAGTGAAAATGATGGAAAAGGTGAAAGATTTGACTCTAAGCATAATCTCTTGGTTCTTCCTCTTGTTGAAGGTGTTGGAGAGGCTTATTATAGTCTTGATCATAATTATAGCCATTGGGGATATTTGGTGAAGGAATATAGCCGTTGGAGCCTTCAAAATGTCATTTCCTATTATTCCCCATACCTCTATATCGATAAATTGAGTGGGCATCAATACATTGTGTTTAACGGTCCAAAATATGATCATTAAATAGTGCTACATCGATACAGAATGATCTGTCCCAATATAAAACAATGCTGTATCAGCACAAAATAATTTGTCTCGATACATGAACAGTGATTTTTTGCATTTTAAGGTTATTTAGCTACTGCCAAGTACTGTAACGTTACATATACATAGTGTATTGATGCATTCATAGGAAAATCAATTTTAATAGCTTTTTCATGACTATAAAACATATAAAATTTATCTAAAAGTGTTTTATATAAAAGTATGTATTAAGAACACATTTTTGAATGCTTCAAGCAGTTGAAACAGATTCTAGTATTTTTCAAAATGTTTATAAAATACTTCATGGAAAAATACTAATCTTCGAAAATATTCACAAGCTAATTAAGCTTAGGTTTTAATTATATCAAAACTTAGATTAATTCAAAGCTAATATGGCTAACTTATGCCTTCCTCCTAACACCCTTTTTGACCTAAAATGATCACTGAAGCGGTGTTTCTACTTTGAAAAGTTAAAGTCCTTTATGGGTTCCCAAGTTTAAGCTGTTATAAAAGGGTCATTTCCACTATCATTTAATGCTAGGTCAACTATCTAGTTCTGTTTTGCTTTAGGAGTTCTTTTTCAAATGTAAGTCTTCAGTGCCATGGTCAAATTAATGACTGACATTTACATTCTTGGTAGGTTTTGGTGAAATGCAATGGTAACTATAACCAAAAGGTTTTGGGTTTGGGGTTTTTAAGGAGCCAGTTTTTTAATTCTAATTTGTAAAGGGTGTCGATTCAACAGCAATGTGGGAGCCAATTCTTAACCAATATGGAGCGGGTTACTTCTTAAGTGGTAATAGGTTCTTAGGTCAAATAGAATCGGTTCCCTTCTATGGGGGAACCGATTCTTCAAAGTCTTGAGTGGGAAAGATTAAGAGGGAGCCAGCTCCTAATGAAGCATGAAGTAGATTCCCTATTTACATTAAACCCAATTCCTAATGAAACATAGAGTTGGTTCCCTGCTTATGTACAAGCTGATTCCTAAATAAGCATGAAGTCGGTTCCTTACTTTTTTCGTGAATTATTCACAATTGTGCATATTTTCCACAAATGATATTATATATAATTAATAAGTGCATGAATATATAGATATTTAATTTAACTAAATATCTAGCATATAATAGCAAATAAAACATATCTATATATTAATTATTCATTCAAATATAAATTCCCATCACATTTTGGGTTTTATATTCAAATCCACATAAGAACCCTTAATCGAAAAATATCTAAAATTTTTTATTATTATTTAAAAGGGGATATCCATTTTCATTAGACTGGAACAATTTATAATAGAGTATGGTTGGTGCCGGTTCCTCTAGGGTCAGCCTTGTTAACACACTGATGTTTATGCCTCCCAGTCAGTTTACCACAATGTCTGAGATATAAATCCATATGTCCATGAATATGCCATTTGCATAATTTTGTCAAACTACACACATACTGAACTATGCCCTTGTTTGCGTACTAAGGAAGTTTCCCTTTCAATCATCTAGCCAACATTTCTTCCATTGCAAATTCATCTGTACATTCTAGCATAGGTTGGAGCTGGCTCCTTTCACCATAACTTCCTACACAAATTTCTATCTTTCTGCCTAACATTTGAGTTGCTTCTATCACTTCCCTTTTTGGATTGCCTAATTATAACTTCTTGAATTTAGTAAAAAAGAGCTGTCTATAATTTGAAGTCCTTTCAACAATTATTTACATGTATATATCCTTCACCTAAATATGGTGATTTCCATTCATGCATTAGTGGTCAATGGTGCTAAGTAATACCCAAAAATTTAAAGTTACATACATACATATTTGAGGGTTTTAGTGTAAGCTTTATCTCAAAAAATGTCTATGTTATAAAGTGTAGTGTATTATGAGTCCCCTTTGCATATTGAATTTTATGTATAATAGACTAAACTTGCGATGACTTCATCCACTCCAAACCAATGAGTTTATTGTTATTGCCATATTAATGGTAAGATCATCATTATCGATAACTCTATGGAATATCATGGTGGATCAACAGGTGGGGTAATGGTTGATGAGAACGCTACTATCTTGGAATTACATAGACAGATTGGAGATATATTGTCAATGAACCTTGACCATTATATTTTTAGATATACATTGGATTTTGGCCCAACTTTTCTCATAGATTTGGTCAAGTTTAGTGACAGAAGTCTAATTTGTATATATTGGATCATAGGGATTATGATCCCTAAGAAGATGACACGACATCTACTAAACCCATTAATGTCATCTATTTAGTGTGAATATGAAGACTTGTACAATTATTTCATAATTTCACCATCATTGAACATTACCATAATGAGCTTATAGTTTTTTTTGTACACATGACACTTATAGTGGACCTGCAAACAATGAAGGGTTGCATGGGAACATCATTATAGTGGACACCAGTGTTATTTTTTCTTTTGATTGCGTAGGGTATTTTAGCTCAGTAGTTGCAATAGATTGTATTACCTTTATTAAAAATCAGTTTGTCAATAACATTTGGAAAGATAAAATCATAAGTAGTGGTCAAATTTTTGAAGATACACTTGCATTAAGGCTCACACTTTATTAGTATAGTGTGGTAAATGGATTTACATATACCTTTGAGAAGAATAGCAAGTCATTCATAAATGTTGACTCTAGGGTAGAGGAATGCCCTTGGCATTTAACAGCACATAGGATGGGAGCAACAAAATTTATGGTTATCGGTACCTTTATAGATCAACACAACCATAATGCTCAAGATATGATTGATGGAAGACCTCAAACAAAGCCAAGTTTGTTGCTACCATCATAGTAGAAATTGAATTTACAAACTAACACTACCCTATATCAAATTCGGGCCGCATTTGAAGCCAACTATGAAATTCGAATGATATACAAACAAGCTTGGTTATGCAAAGAACAATCCATGAAGTTGTTGCATGGGAAGGCCCAAGACTCATACAAATTACTACCATGAATGTGCGAACAAATTCAAGATTCAGAACCTTAAAGTGTAGCCATAAGCATATTTGATTTGGCATGGCATTTTAAGCAATTATTTATAGCGTATGGGTGTAGCATTATCGATGTTCTAAATGGCTACAAAAGGTTGGTTTTATTGACGACTGTAGGTTGAATGTTGTAGCCCTTAGGCTATCATCTTATTGGAAGTAATATTTTGTAATTTTAGGCACACTGGATAGTATATGAATGTGGTAGATATCCATATTACCATAAAATTCATGTAATCAAAGGTGTAGCCATAATTTGTTTTGGGGCATTATATTAAGTACGGTGGCTGCAATGCAATGTATGTGTATATATAGTTGCGGCATTTTGCATGCCTGTATATGGTTATTGTATCTAAAACTCTATATGTTGGATGTGGTTAAAAATGAACAGTCCAGATCTATTGTTGTATTAAATCCTATTAGATAACTATCAATTATACGAATGATATTCAACAGCAATGTATCAAATGATATGGACATAGATTTTGCTTAGAAAATTTCTCCATAATCATATCGAATATTCATATCAAATGTGGATCAATATTAGTTGTATGAATGATTTGATAAATATCAAAGCATTGAATGAAACAGAACAATAAAAACAAACCTAAAAATGTTCTCCACAAATTTCTTCAAATCATGATGCAGCATGGAAGTTCAATCTACCTTGTGGTGTTGTAGTCCTCTTTCATTACCTTGGGAAGTTGTACTAGAAACTACAATTGCTTGTCCTATTTTTTTCCCAAAAAAATGGACATGGGCAAAGAGAGAACGTACTCGATGCCAACAATCAGCTACGATTGTATTTGTAATCAGCATTTATGACAAAAGAGGGAAATTCATGCCTTGATGTGCAAGTGAGGACAAATGAATGTATGACTCACATCAACTAAATGTATAACTCATTAAAACTAAATGTACAACATACTATAGCCAAATGTATAACTTACCATTACAGAATGTAAAGGACATCAATCGATTCTACACTAAACCATATGACCATGAACTGTATGAAAATGTCAGAGATCAATTCTGTGAATTAGTGGGACACCACATATGACAATCACATAAGATGTACAACAACTGATGTAGTTAATGTACATGTCACCATAACACCAACTACATGATCCACACTGTGTCGAAATGGGTTTACGAATTTGATTCAAGTAGGAAAGATCAAGAGTTAAAAGTTGGTATGCAAGCCTTGATGTACAAGTGAGGATAAATGAATGTACGAGTCACATAAACTGAATGTACGAGGGACTAAAGATAAATGTACAACTTACAAAAAATGAATGTACAAGACCCTAAAATCGATTCTATGCTAAATCATAGGGCCATGAACTATATGAAAAACTCAGAGAGCAATTGTAGGCATTGGTTGGATAAGATGTATGACAATCAAGTATGGCCATTAATAGCTATATCAAGTTAATGTACATTTCACCATTAATTAACACCTAGTACAAGGTATGCGCATTACGAAATGCTGCTTAACTATTAGATTCATGTAAGAAATATTAAGAGTTGAAAATTGGTATGAATGGCTAGATGTAAATGTAAGGATAAATGAATGTATGACTCATTATAACTAAATGTTTGATAAACTATAGCTAAATGTATAATTGGCCAATAATGAATGTACAAGACACTTGCATCAATTCTACGCTAAACCAAATGACCATAAACAGTATGAAAAAGTCCGAAAGCAATTTTGCACATTCATTGGACAGCATATGTAACAATCACATAAGGCATACAACACCTAATGTAGTTAATGTAAATTTCACCTTAACACCAAGTATGTGGTACGTGCTAAACGAAATGTGCTTACGCATTGGATTTGTGTAGGAAACATTAAGAGTAAAAAGTTTGTTTGCATGCCTTGATGTACGTGTGAGGACAACTGAATGTACAACTCCCTATAACTAAATTTATGACTGATTATAACTAAATGTATGACAAACTATAGCTAAATATACAACTAGCCAATAATGAATGTACAAGACAATTGTATTGATTCTATGCTAAACCTTACGACCATAAACCATATGAAAAAGTTTGAGAGCAATTGTGCACATTGGTTTGACAGGATATATGACAATCACGTAAGGCGTACAACACCTAATGTAGTTAATGTACATTTCACCATAACGCCAAGTACGTGGTACGCATATAACAAAATGCACTTACACATTAGATTCGTGTAAGAGACACTAAGAGTAAGAAGTTGAAATGCATGGATTGATCACGTGTGAGGATGAATGTTAGACTCATTATAACTTAATGTATAACTGATTATAACTAAATATACAATAGACTATACCTAAACGTACAACTAGCCAATAATGAATGTATAAGACACTTGCATCGATTTTGCGCTAAACACTATGGCCATAAATCATATGAAAATGTCTGCAAGCAATCGTGTGCATTCATTGGACAAAATACATGACAATCACGCAAGGCATACAACTCCTAGTGTAGTTAATGTATATTTCACAAGTAATTAACACCAAATATGTAGTGCACATTACAAAATGTGCTTAAGCATTGTATTTGTGTATGAAACATTAAGAGTCAAAAGTTGGTATGCATGCCTTGATGTACATGTAAGGATAAATGAATGTACGACTCACTATAACTAAATGCATGACTGATTATAACTAAATGTATGACAGATGATAACTAAATGTATAATTGGCCAGTAATGAATGTATAGTACCATAAAATTGATTCTACACTAAACCATATGGCCATAAACCGTATGAGAAAATCAAAGAGCAATTGTGCGCATTGTTTGGACATGATGTATGACAATCATGTAAGACATACAATAGCTAATGCAGTTAATATACATTTAAAGTGTTAACATACGTGGCACGCACATAGCAAAATTCGCTTATGCATTGGATTCATTTAGGGAACATTCATCCTTAGTAGGTATGCATACCTTGATGTATGTGTGAGCGATGAATGTATGATTCACTATAACTAAATGTACGACTGATTACAATTAAATTTGTGGCATACTAAACCTAAATGTACAATTGACCAATAATGAATGTACAAAACTAACCAAACGGATTCTATGTTAAACCATATGGTCATGAAACTCATCAAAAAGTCCTAGAGCACTTGTGCGCATTGGTTGGATAGGATATGTGAGACCATTACATTAAGCATACAACAAGTAATGCAATTAATTTACATTTGACGATAACACCAGCTACGACGTACGTGCATAATGAAATGCACTTACGGATTGGATTCTCGTAGGAAACATTAAGAGTCAAAAGTTGGTATGCGTGCCTTAATGTATTGTGAGGATATATGAATATACAACTCACTACAACTAAATGTACAACTAATTATAAATAAATGTACAAGTGATTACAACTAAATGTACAATAGATAATAGTTAAATGTACAATTGACTTCTAATAATTGTATAGACCATAAAACTGATCCTATGTAAACTGTATAGCCATGAACCAAATGAAAATGTCGGAGAGCAATTGTGTAAATTCGTTGGACAAGATACATGACAATCACGCAAGGCACAAAACAACTAATGTAGTTAATGTACATTTCACCAATAATTAACACCAAGTACATGGTATACACATTATGAAATGCGTTTTTGCATTGGATTCGTGTAGGAAACATTAAGAGTCAATAATAGGTATGCATGCCTTGATGTACCTTTAAGGATAAATGAATGCATGACTCACTATAACTAAATGTATGACTGATTACAACTAAATGTAAAACTGATTACAACTAAATGTACAACAAAAAATATTTGAATGAACAACTCACTTCTAATGAATGTACAGGACCATAAAACTGATCCTACACTAAACCATATAGCCATAAACCATGTGGAAATGTCCGAGAGCCATTGTGCACCTTTGTTGGATAGGATACATGACAATCGTGCAAGGTACACAACCAATGCAGTTAATATACATCTCACAAGTAATTAACACCAAGTACATGGTATGCGCATTACGAAATGCACTTACGCATTGGATTCATACAGGAAACATTAAGAGTCAAAAGTTGGTACGCATGCCTTGATAGAACTCTGACTGTAAATGAATGTACAACTCACTGTAACTAAACATATGACTAATTACAGCTAATGTCACACATTGCAACTAAATATAAGATAAACTATAACTAAATGTACAATTTACAAAAAATGAATGTACAAGACCCTAAAATTGACTCGATGCTAAACCATACAGCCATGAACTATATGAAAAAGTAAAAGAGCAATTGTGCACATTGGTTGGATAGGATGTATGACAATCACCTAAGGCATACAATAGCCGCAGTGAGTTAATGTACCTTTCACTAGCAATTAACACCTAGTACGTGGTACGTGCCTTATGAAATGTGCTTGCCCATTGCATTTATGTAGGAAACATTGATGGTCAAAAGTTTGTATGCATGCCTTGATGTACCTTTAAGGATAAATGATTGTACGACTCGCTATAACTAAATTTACGATAAATATAGCTAAATGTACAACTGGTTAGTAATGAATGTACAAGATTGTAAAATCTATTCTATACTAAATTGTATGGTCATGAACCATATGAAAAAGTCAGAAAGCAATTGTGCACATTGGTTGGAAAAGATATATGACAATCACACAAGGCACACAATAACTAAAGTGAGTTAATGTTCATCTCACTAGTAATTTACACCAAGTATGTGGTATGCGCATTATGAAATGTGCTTAGACATTGGATTCGTGTAGGAAACATTTAGAGTCAAAAGTTAGTGCGCATGCCTTGATGTACGTATGATGATATATGAATGAATGACTCACTATAACTAAATGTAGGACTAATTATAACTAGATGTTTGACATGCTATCTAAATGCACAATTGGTCGGTAATGTACACATAAGACCATAAAATCTATGCTACGCTAAACTATATAGCCGTGAACAGTATGAGAAAGTCAGAGAGCAATTATGCACACTGGCTGTATAGGATGTATGACCATCATGCAAGGTGCACTACTAAAGTAAGTTAATGTACATTTCACTAGTAATTAACACGAAGTATGTGGTATGTACATTACCTACTATGCTTAAGCATTGAATTTATGTAGGAAACATTAAGAGTCAAAAGTTGGCGTGCATGCCTTAATGTACGGGTAAGGATAAATGGATGTACAACTCACTATAACTAAATGTATGACTATTTATAGCTAGATGTATGACAGACTATATCTTAATATACAACTAGCCAGTAATGAATGTACAAGACTGTAAGATGAATTTATGCTAAACTATATGTCCATGAACCATATGAAAAAGTCAGATAATAATTATGCGCATTAGTTGGAATGGATGTATGACAATCACGCAAGCCTTACAACAACTAAAGTGAGTTAATGTACACTTTACTAGTAATAAACACCGAGTACATGGTTACACATTACAAAATGCATTTATGCGTTGGATTTGTGTAAGAAACCTTGAGAGTCATTGGTAGGTACACATGCCTTGATGTAAGTGTAAAGATAAATGAATGTACGACTCACTAAACTAAAGTACAACTCATTATAGTTAAATATACGACAGAATATAGCTAAATGTATAACTGACTGGTAATGAATGTAAAATCGATTCTATACATGAAAAAATGGCCTTGAACCGTATGAAAAACTTCAAAAGCAATTGAACGCATTGGTTAGATAGGATATATGATAATCACATAAGGCATACAACACCTAATGTAGTTAATGTACATTTCACCATAACACCAAGTACGTAGTACACGCATAACAAAATGCTTTACACATTGGTTCTATGTAGGAAACATTAAGAGTAAAAAGTTGAATGCATGCCTTGATTTACATGCTAGGATAAATGAATGTACGAATGACCATAACTAAATGTATGACAAACAATAACTAAATGTACAACTAGCAAGTAATGAATGTGTAAGACTGCAAAATTGATTCTATGCTAAACTGCATGGCCAAAAATCGTACAAAAATGTCATAGATCAATTATGTGCATTGGTTGGATAGGATGTATGATCATGTAAGCCATACCCTAGCTAATGCAATTAATGTACATTTCACCATAATTGAATTTCCTTATACCGATATCCAAATGTTCTTATGCATTATATGCATGTTTAAAACATTAAAACTCGAATGTATATATCCATCAATAAATGTACATATGCTAATATACTAATGTACGGACCACCATATGACCATGGGAAGTTAAAACGGTGCTTACCTTGATAGAAAGATTGACGACTCATAGGAAGGTATTAAGCAACCACACACTTTCGTACTTCTCAAACATGCCTATTACAACTGCAACCATTAAACTATAATAAATATATTCATCAAATAACCCTAAAACTCATAAACCATGATAATTGACCCTCCTCCAAAATGACTTACAGATCCCAAAATGTCCTCTCTATTATCCACTTATACCCGTTAACTACTTTGACACTTGTATTTGGAAGTTTGACACAGCTAAGATGATCAAAATCATTGCAAATCTAACCTCGAATGTTCTTTACTCCAATAGGAAAAAGTGATGTGATCAATTTACATATTAGTTGGTTTCTTGACAACTAAACCTTATGTTAGTACATAGAATAGGATCTCCCTATACATATCCTAGTAACGAATAAAACAACGACCTTCAATTCATTAGGATAATACTGATTTCTACATGATAACATACGTTGGCCAAATCCCTACATCTTAAACAAATCAATTCAGTAAATTTCATCTCTGAATCATTTTTTAGTAGGGAAGCATTATTTTCATAATGTACTTATACCATATGTCACTGAATCTTAATGTATGTATCAATCTTTATATTCTCCACAATTAAGAATCCTAAAAAATTACATCCTTCATATACATCTATATTACTTTTTCTAAATTCTTGCTAAATCCTAATGACCATAATCAATCAATTATAAGTAAAAATCTAATGCTACAATCCTAAAATAAGTACAACATACCTTTATATTCCTTGCCTATAACTTTTCTTCGAATAATGTACTTGATAAGGTCAGCCTCCACAGTAACAATGAAATAAAGGATTACAAGAAGAGCAAGGAAATTAAGGGATAGATTTAGGATGATATTCATGGGCAACAGAATATTTCTTATCCAAAGCTTAATTTCACTTTCGGACATTGCTGGTAGCCCTTGTTCGGAGTTTACAGGGACTCATCAAGTAGCCCTTCTTCTTCATCTTCTTTTTTCATTTTCAAAATAGTAGATGAACTCAGTGAAGGGAAAGCCAAATGTTTGTTTTTGCTTTAAAGGTATCATGGTAATTTTATTTCCTTATTAATATTTTCAAAAATTGATATTTCTTTTTATTCAATAATTTTTTTACATTCCATTTTTTTTGGTAGATTGCCCTTTTTATAGAATTCTCCCTTGTTTTTTTTCTTAATTAATATTTTTAGTGCGTCGTCCCGGCCTTGCACAACCTAAAAAATTTCAAAGGGCTAACTTATATTTTAATTTTACATAATATAAATATAATATCTATTAAAATATTTTAATTGCACATAATATTATATATTATTTCATCAAAATTCAAAGAGTCTATATCGATATATACTATTCAATATTGGCATTTATCTATCCTTATCAATTAGTATGAGGTTTTATTTTTTATATTTTAAAATAAAAATCTATTCACTTATTTTTTTTAAATTAATTTATAATGCATGTTTGTCATAATCATTTTTATTTTTTGATAATCAAATAAAAAGTAAAATATGATTAACAAATTAGCAAACTGAACCTAATTAATAATTTATTATATTTTTTAATTATTTATTTGATGTTTAAAAGTTTTAAATATTAAATACTTATAATTTTAAAATTTATATTTGCATATGAACATATATATTTACATGTATATATAATACATATTTTATTAAAAAAACTTAAAAATAAACTATAAACATATATCTAAAAAGTATCAATCAATTTGATAGGATACATAAAATAAACTAATACTGATATATGCCAATATAAAAATAAAAATTATACTATCAATAGATATTGACTACTGTTGTAAAATATATATATTAAATGGTAGATAATTAGGTACTTAGTATGGTTAGATACTAAGTTCTTAATAATGGTTGTACATGTATATGAATACGATACTTAGTATTTAGAAATGTATTTTCCTTTTACTGTGTATGTTTCATCCTACATCAGGGCATATTTTTCAAGAAACACATAGAAAAATATAATAAAAGCTAGTACCAAAACTAGTTCTTAAAAAACTAGATTATTGAAGCTTATTTTTTTTGTCTTGATCTCTCTCGTTTCTTTTAATTTTATTTAAAACACGTTATCAGCGCAAAGCTCTGATCAATTAGAAATATAAGGTACGAAATTTTTTTCCCACTTATAGTTCATCTATAAAGTCAAATTTATATTACCTTATTTTTCTTTGTCCATGTTGGTAAAACATATATATATTTAAACTTATGAAGATATTGTAATTTTTTATGTTTAACCTCTGAAAAAAATGATAATTCTATACTTAATCACTTGATGAGATTATATTTACCATTAGAAGAGGTTATAAAGTTTGTTTTGATTAATCTCTAGAAGAGGTTCTGTTTATATGATTTTGTCACTTAAAATGACAAATTTATATTATTTTTAGTCTCCTAAAGATGATTAATCTGTATGATTATATTAGTCTTATGAAGAGAAACAATTTGTGAAAGAACATATTTTATAGAATTTATGTGACCTTTAATCTTCACAATGAGAATATGAAAAAAATGTGATTAATTTGTGTTCTTCTTTTAATAGTGTCTACTAATTATTATTTTAGATAAAATATCAAGCTTCATTATATATTGCATATATTTATAAATTATTCTTATGTCATTATTTATGATTTTGGTAAATTAACATAATTATGTTGTAATTTTTTTTATTATCTATTAATTATATAGTATTAAATCTTACGAAACTTGAATTATTTACTCTTGATATTTCTAGAAGAAATTATTTATCATGGGTACTTGATTCATCTTAATGCTATGAATATTGGAAATATTATTGAAAGGAAACCAAGCATCTCTGAAGGATTGCTCAAAAGTAATGATTTTCCTTCAACATCATTTACATGAAGAATTGAAAGTTAAGTACCTTATTGTTAAAGATTCATCGGGACTTTAAAATAGTTTGAAAGAGATATATGAACACCAAAAAATGGTGATTCTTTCAAAAGCTTGAAATGAGTAGATACAACTATGATTACAAGATTCCAAAACTCATTATTCCTTGAAATGAACGCGACATTTTTTCAAATCGTGGATGAAACTATGATGGTAAAAGGGGTCACAATAGAAAAAAGATTATTAGACCCATAATTCTAAAAAGTAAAAGTTAACTAAATAATGCAAAATAAAATTCATATTATGGAAAATAACATATGTTTAGTAGGAAATAACTTGCACAATTCTTTGTGATAGAAAATATTTCTTACAATTAACATTAGCTAAAATTAATGTAATAATAAAAATATTTCTTATAGTTAACATTCGCTAAAATTAATGTTAATACAATACTTGGTTCTACAAATGCAATTGATAGCTAGAAAAGTCCACATTATGTTCGAAAATGGAACAAAATTATATTGATGATGCATTTTATTTTAATGGTTCCTAAATAAATTTTTGAAGTTTCAAAGATATGTCACAATCGATATCATGTTCAAATAAAAAATGACGGTGATGTGAAATATCTTTATATTACATTCACAATTTTAAACCAGAAGTTCATATTAGAGAAACTTTCAAGTTCTCATTTGGCTTATATTTCACAAAAACAAAGATGGTTGAATCAAATTTTATTCATCGAAAATGCTCAAATCCTAAAACTTTTATACTTTGGCATAATTGTCTCAGCCATCTAGGCACAATTATAATCGACATATTATTGAAAATACACGTGAACACCTATTAAATGATTAAAAATCCTTCTATTTTTTGATTATTTTTTGTTCTTCTTGTGCTCTAGGTAAATTAATTATTAGACCTTCTCTAGCTACATTATCTTTTGAGTTTCCTACTGTTCTACAAAAAATACAAGGAAATATTTATGGTCTAATTCATTCATCTTATGGATGATTTTGGTATTTCATGGTTTTAATTGATGCATACATGCAATGGTCAAATGTTTATTTGCTTTCAACTCGTAATGTTGCTTTTGCTAAATTTCTTGCTCAAATAATAAAGTTAAGATCAAGTTTTCCTGAGCATCCTATTAAGATAATTTGTTTAGATAATGTTAGAGAATTTACATCAAACACATTCTATGATTATTATGTGTCCATTAGAATTGGTTTGGAACATCTTATTACATATATTCATACTCAAAATGGTTTAGCAAAATTAATCATTACGCATTTATGATATGTTGATAGAACTATGCTTATGAGAACAAGACTTCCCACATTTATTTAGAGCCATGTTATTGTAGGTGCTGCATTTTTAGTTCATAATCCAACCAATTGCATTTCACAATTTTTCACCTTTATAACTTGGATTTGATCAATAACCAAATATCTCTCATTTTAAAATTTTTTGGTTGTGCTGTATATGTTCCTATTTCCTCTTAAGCGAACTAAAATGAGTCCTTGACATCGTCTTGGAATTTATGTTGGTTATGACTCTTCATCTATTATTAGATATCTTGAACCTTTAACATATGATCTTTTTTAAAGTAAGATTTTTAGATTGTCAATTTGATGAATCAATTTTTCCTTCATTAGAGGAAGAAAGAGGTAAAGGATTAAAAGCATAAGAAATTCGTTTGGAATGCACTAGCATTGTTAAAATATTGATACACGTACAAATCAATGTAAACTTAAAGTTCAAAAAATAATTCATTTGCAGAGTATTGTAAATCAATTACCAAATATTTTTACTAACACCTTATAGGTCACCAAATCACATGTATTGACTAGCAAGTGCACTGTTAATTGTCCCTGAAAGACATCTTATTAATGTGGCAGCCAATGAATCTAAAGCATGCTTCTAGCATGATTGACCTATTGGTGCAAAAGATTTTGTCCCTTAAAAGAAAAAGGAAATGAAATACTTTAAAGTGATGCTCCAAAAGAAACAAAAGTGATATAGATCAACAACCCCATTTTTCTAGTTAAATAACCCTAAAAATGGTTCTGGTATCAAAAAACTATGAGATCTCATTAAAATCTGAAAATTTGTTATGTTACATATACAATTACATCTAATTTTGTCAATGATGATGAGCTTGAAGTCTTAAACTATAAAAGAATCTCAAACACATTGAATAGGCTAAAGCTAAACCAAACTTATTAACCAAGTGTAAAATATTTGGACCAATAATACAGACACTTAAAGATGTCAAACCCATTGGATAAGCTTTTGTACATAAAAGAAATGAGTCAAATGAAATTGTGAGATACATGGCTTGACTTGTAGCATAAGGTTTTTGTTCCAAAAAATCCTGGTATAGATTATGAAGAGACATTTTCTCTTATTATAAATGCATTCACCTTTACAATTTAATTAATTTTGTGGTCTCTGGAGGACTTGACATATGTCTAGTAGACATTGTGACATTTTTACTTATATGGGTCATTTGATAATGACATATACATGAAAATCCTTGAAAGATTTAAGATGCTTGAAACATATAATTCAAAACCTCAGCAAATGTACTTTGTTAAACTACAAAGATCCTTGTATCTATTAAAGCAATCCGATGCATGTGAGACAACTGTCTAAGTGAATATTTAATGAAAAATGGATATGAGTTGTTTGTTCATATATTTTTACCAAGAAAATAAATTCTTAATTTACTATAATCATAGTTTATGTTGATGACTTAAACATAACTGGGACTCCATCAAAGATATCAAAATTTGTTGACTACCTACAGAATAAATTTGCAATGAAGGATCTTAGGAAAATAAAAATTTTTTCCTGGTTTCCAAGTTGAACATTTAACAAATAAAACTTTTATTTATCAATCATCTTATGTAGAAAAGATTTTGAAACAATTTTATTGGATAAATCTTATCTGTTGACCTCTCCAATAGTTATTTATTTAATTAGTGTAAAAAATGATTCTTTTTTACTAAGAAAAGATGATGAAGAAACTCTTAGTCCTCAAAAACCATATCTTAGTGCAATAGGAGCACTTTTGTATTTGGCAAATTTTACTAGACTAGGTATAGCTTTTGTTGTCAATTTATTAGCAAGGTTTAGTTTTGCATGAACACAAAGAAAATGGAATATAGTAAAATATGTTCTTTGTTATCTTTATGGCACATCTAATATGGGTTCATTTTACTCAAATAGACTGTGATATGCTGATACTGGATATCTTTATGATCCTCACAAGGCTAGGTCACAAACGGGATATGTCTTCACATGTGATGATACCGCTATCTCATGCTGATCTATAAAAAAAATCACCTCTACTTCAAGAAACTGTTTAGAAATATTGGCTATTAAGGAAGCAAGTCATGAGTGCAAGTGATTAAGAATTATGATTCAACATATTGGAAGAACATGTAGATTATTTGTGGAAAATGATAAGCCAACAACATTCCATAAAGATAGCACAATATACAAATCAAAGTTGATTACATAAAAGCTAGATTTTAACGATAATCATCTAAGAGGAAGTGTTGTAAAATATGTATTAAATGGTGGATGGCTAGGTACTTAGTATGGCTAGACACTAAGTCCTTAATGATGATGGTAAATGTATATGAATATGGTACATATGAAAAATGTGTCTTTCTTTTACTATGTATGTTTAAGCCCTACATTAAGGCATATTCTTATTCAAGAATATATAGAAAAACCAAAGAAAAGCTAGTACCAAAACTAGTTCCTGGAGAAGTAAGTTATTGAAGCTCATGTTTCCTTTGTCTTGATCTCTTTCTTTTCTTATAATATTAATTAAAACTACTACTTTAATTAGAATCCAATTTTTTAGAAAGGTAAATATAAACATATACCATTAAAGCGAATAGATAAATTTAAAAGGCAATAAAAAATACTATTATTTTCTCAATAGAGTTTGAAAAAAGTAAAGAAATAAGCATAAAATTGTAAAGGAATAGACTTGTCATAGATCGGATTGGATTGCAATTTAATTTTTTTAAAGTTTTTTAGCCTAGGCTCGAGTTAGATTGCCTTGAAAGCTTGTTTTACTATTCATAATAATATCAAAATATCATTTTTATATTAATATTTATATATTTTTTTATAACTAAAATTTTTAAATTTTTTTATTATTAAAGTAATAATTTGGGTCGACTCGAATTTATGGAAACCTTATTCAAAGCCGGATCCATGTAGGCCAGACTTACCAGATTGAACTAATAGCCTTACCCATAGATAAGCCTACAAAGGAATCAAACTTAAAAAAGAAAAAAACTTGAATATTCATTCTAATTTCTTAGGTTAATCAATTGAAAATTTAAGTTCAAAAAAATAATAACTAGCATATAAATATAAGAATTAGTTAAACATAAGACTTTGAATTGTTTATGGTTTGGATAAACACACTATTAAGATTGATTAGCTTAAGTTTAAATGTATTTTTTTTTCTTAAATCATTTTTAAAAGTACTTTGAAATTTATATATACATGTTTGTGAAGGGATCTCGTATCCCGTAAAGTCTGACCTCATGCATGTATTGGATTTCAAAAATCAACAAAATATCAAGAATAAAGCAGCAGAAATAGTAATCAGAAAAACAATTAAATTTTCTTGAATTCTAGATTTTGACATCTAAAATAAATCAACCTCAAGAATCTTGAAAGAAATCAACTAGGCTTCCTATAGGATTTGTTGAAAACCATAAGCAGTACACATATCCGTACAAGTGATCATTGAAACCTTCTTAAGGCCCGATGGTTATCTAGCAATAGCTACAAGGGCAGCAAACCTGCAACCAAAAGATAATCTTTCTTGCTTTACCAAACAAAAACCAAGAATACTTCCCAGTGGTGGTTGGCATAATAAATAAAAAAACGAGAAAAGAAGGCGATAGCAATACAGTGGAAACACTAAAAATATTTTGTAACCCTTAAAAATATTTTTCATCTCAAATTAGGTTAAAATAAAACCTCTAATTTTTCTATCCTAACAAGTCTTTATATATAGCTTAATCCTAGCCCAAGCTTTACTTAGGATGGAAGAGTTTTAACTTAATCAAAACTCCTAAATCAAGTGAAACTATTTTCCTTGTTTTAGTTGTTTTAATTTAACCAACCTTATTTCCCAAACATTACAATCAGCCCTTCTTTTCCATGCCTTGGCCGAAATCAATTCTTTATTTGGCTATTAGATTCGGCCAATAAGCTTAGATCATAATCCTTGTAATTGGCACAATATAAGGTTCTTTGGACTAATCTTGTGTTTCCTTGAATTTAATCTAAGTAATTTCTTTTTTTATGTACATAAATAACATTATTTAATAAATATAATTATCAATAATTATGAAAAAAATTAAATAAATAAATTGAAAACACAAATTAGCTAGTATACACACATCCCTATGGATTTTATCACCATAAAATCCTTAAATTAGTTAAAACTATTTTTAACTAGTTCATAATATTGTTTGACATTAATTATCAAATAATTAATATTACAATAATATTCCAAGGTATTTAGTTTAAGAGATGTGATAGAAAATTTTGATTCATAATCAAATCCCTAGTCTAGTAGAAATCCTAGTTCAACTAGGATAAGGTTTTTCCACCTTGATATAACATGTACTAATTAGACATTATTTGAATAAGACAATATGACTTTTTAATGTCTTAATTAGACAACACAAGAATCTAGATTTCACAAATCTAATTTTGTCTTAACTTATTGAACTATTTAATTAAGTCCTCCATTTAAATCATCTTTTATTTAATCAAGTCATACTCAATTAAATCTCAGATTTAATCTAACAGATCTACATTATTGTGCATTACCCATTAGGTTCCCAATGTGTTGGCAATGAACATAAATAATCTTATTAATCATGTTCATAGATCAAGAGGGGGATCTAAGAACCTATCATGACCACCCAAATATTGAAAAAGTCAGTGTGACCTTAAAAAAACCTTTCAGTAACTAGCCTCTTAGCGTACTATGGTCTCTTTACCACATATCGTGTATAGAAGATCAACATGGTGCAATGTCTACCTAAACCTCTATCCATATTTGTTCTTGTAACTCATGGTTAATGATCATGGATCTATGAGGAACTATTCCTTATAACCCATTGTGCTTTAGCCAAAGATTTTAATCCAATTAATCATAGTTAAGAACACTCGAGATAAGTCTCCAATGTCACTCAAAGTGGTAAATCCTATCTAGATCATTCATTCATCTACCATATGATTCATGTTGTACCCAAAACCATCCCACCATAAGAATCCATCTATTATAAACCTCGGTCGTGATGGAATCAAAGCATAACAGTCCTTATACGAAATGACTTGGTATCACAAGTCAAAGGACTATTATACATGACTGATGCATGAGAACATATTCCATAGACACTTGAGTGACTTATACCAAATGGAGTTCTCAATTGGGCTATGTTTAGTGAACTTGTTTCCATAAAACAAGCACCCATATGCTACCTCCAAGTATCTTGTATACTTCAATCCTTTTAAGATTAAAGGATTGCATGCATCCAATGCATGAAGTCTTGTCATATACTAGTTTTTAAGCATTGTCAATGCACCGTCTTCACAATATGATGACTACAAACATTTTTAGAAACAAGACCTTGATGCACAAGGATCTTATTAGTGTAACTCATTATTATCTTTGCAAGGCCATTGTGTTTCAAGGGCATCATCCAATTAGTGTTTGCTTGAATGTTAATCACGTCACTAACATAAAGGAAACCCTATGTTACTTTAAGCTTTGTAACATGTATGATATTATTTGACCATGTATCCTGTGTCACAATTTGATTGGTTCAAAGGCATATACCAACAATTTAATCCCTTAGTTTTCTCAAAATTACATTTTTCTGAAATGCAAATTTATGTTCAAAATATTTTGGGAACTTGTTAAAGTCTTTTAAAATGCTTTTAAAATATTTTTTTGAAAATAAAGAGCATGTATTGATACATTATCAATACCTGTATCAATAAAAAAATTCCACTAGCTGTGGTTTTAAAATGCAAAATGGTATTGATAGATTGCTTAGAATTATCGGTAGTTATAAAGTATTAAAGCATCGATACATTGCCTTATCATGGTTATATTTTTTCAAAGCTTTTAAAGGGAAGTATCAATACCTTGTTTGAATTTATCAATACCTTATCGCAAGAATGTGGCATCCAGTGGCTCATTTCAATTGCATTTAATGTTGAAAGGTAATAATCATACCCAAGCTATTAATAGAGATCCACAACACTTTAAGCAATAGGAGATACTCAAGATTCATCATGAAATCAAGGAGAAAAAAAAAAAAGCTAGTGCTCTTGATCTTATTCAAACTATCATTTATTCTCAAGTCTCATACACTTTATACTAGGCATTTCATTTAATGGTATCTCTTCATTTATTCTACTTAATCTCTGCAAAAACTTGCCTACTGGAAGAATTACTAAGTTTGGAAACTTCTTCTCATATCACAAAGGTTATGTGAACTTGAGGGAAACACTTAAGTATTTAGGCATAATACTTACAGGGATTAGAGATTCTATCTTAGCCTTGAAAGATAGAGATTGTAATGTTATACCTTGGCCTCAAAGGTAATCTTTATTAGTGGATTTGAAAATCATATTGGTAAGGAAATGCCAAGAAAATAGGACGTAGGTGACGAGTCAAGGGATTGAACCAATATACATCTCGTGCTTGATCTTTTTTCTTAACTTCTTTTTATCTTTATTTCTTCACAAGTATTGATTAAAGTTAATAATTTGTCAAAATTTTTATAGAACCGATTCACCCCCTTTTGGTTCATCATATATTTGGCTAACACCTACCATATATATACATACAAAATTTTAAAAACCAGAGGTCATGACCCACCTCATGGTTATAATCGATATGAGTCGACCAAGTTTGAATAGTGAAAAGCTCAAGCTCAATAGGAAACTCATAGTTTGAAATTCAGTTCAAACTCAATTAAATACTATTTTTAAGTTTGATGTTGATAAAGATAAAATTAAACTATTCTAGCTTGACTCAATTAAGCTCATTTACTTAATTTAAATACTCAAGGTTGAGCTAGTTTAATATACAAATTTTTTTATTTAAATGATGAAATTTTTTAAAAATGACATAATGATAATTTATGGACCAATTATAACCTTTTTTCGAAGCTAAAAGAGTTTTATAAAAGCCAAGAAAGCTAAAGAGTAAGAAGCAAGGCTAATAAAATTACCAAAGTATAGATTAAAGCCTTTACAAATAAATAAATTCTAGCAAAAACTCACTTGAAAATAATATAAAAAGGAAAAATAACCTACATGGTAAAATCCCAATTAAACATACTTAACATTGAATACAATTATACAAATATGATATGCATAAAGTAATTAAAACATAACATAATACATGTCCCAAATCTATGTAACATGCATTATCAACATATCATATTTAAAGACAATTATGACATGATACAAAATATGAACATGGCACGAATACACAAATTGCATGGTCTAATCATAAAATTTAAATAGAAATAGCAACACTAGCTTCAAAAACACACCTAGCCTTGAAAATCTTATAATCTACCAATAATCAAACATAACTTCAAAATATTTCATAGCTTAGTCCCCTAAGTCTTTGACTAACTAGGTTTTGTTTTATGAAAGCATAACAATAATCACTTAAAGGAATAAGAAAGCAAAAAGTTAAAAAAAAAAAGTTGAATTTTATAATGAGACAAACTTGAACATTATGCGATGCATGACTAGAGATGACAATAAAAAAAAGTAGATGAACGAGATGAGCAGGCGCTAAGTCTCCAAGGCCATAATTGAGTTTAGGAAGATAAGCTAAACGGTGATTTTTGAGAGAATAAAGGAAGCTTGATTAGGTTTTAAGGCTTTGTGGTTTGTCAAAAAGATGACTGAAAAGAGAAAAGAAAAGTTGTAGTTGAAATGAACCGTAGGGAAAAAATTAGGTTTTACGAGTTTTTAAGTATATATTAAAGGTAAAATAGTAATTTATATTAAAATATTAAAAATATATATTATAAATAAAAAGTTTGATTAAGCTTGCTAGATACTTGAATAGGATATAATAAACATAAACTCAGCTTACTCAATAGCTTGACTCAACTTAATAATGATTGAATAGAATTCAAGTTTTTTCTCTTTAAAATGGGAATTCGTTCACCCTAATTTAAAGGAAATGAGAAGGTTTTGGCCAAAGCATGATGAATTTAAGGACAAATAGTTTCTCTAAATTCATAATGTTAACAATGTTATCAATGACATGCTCATGCTTAATCCAAGATATTTGGTGAAATGAACAAATTATACTGATAGGCTGGTCACTAAAATGTTTAGATGTGGTCACATTGACTCTTCAACATTTGGGTGGTCATGTTAAGTTATAAATTTGACTCTTGGCCTATGAACGTGATTAATAACATTGATTATGTTTATTGCCAACATGTTGGAACCTAATGGGTCATACATAATAGAACATTAATTGGATTAAAATTAGAATTAATTATTACTTAGTTAAATGAAAATACATTAAGGAAGACTTAATTCTATTAATTTAGTTAAATTGATTAAGGCATCAATTAGATTTATGAAATCTAATCTTGAATGTCTTAATGTTGTAAAAAAGATAAGATTCTTTTTATCAAAACAATGTCTAATTGTAAACATTTTATTAAGGTTGTATTAATCTTAATCTTGACCGATTTATGTTCCTTAATTGTTAAGGTGAATTAAATAATTATTTGATAATTATTTATTTGGATTAACATAAATTGAAATTGGTTTACTTAGCAAAAAATTTAATTGAGAATTAATTTAAATTTAAGGCTAGCCAAAACCTTAACTAGTTAATGTAATAGCCTTGGTTTTGAACAATCCCTAATTAAACATAGACTAGGGTTTGGCTTAAATAAAATAAAACCCAATCAATATTGGAGTAGGCCAAAATACTAATCAGTGAGTAGCTTGGCCCAATCTTGGTTAGATTAGATAAAAGAGTTTTATCTAGATTAAGAAAGTTTGATCTTGTTCGAATTATCTCCATAATGGACACTAATTTAAGCCAATCATTAAATTAAGTGGATCTTGCTCCAATCTTTAATAACTTAACCTAATTTACCATTTATATAATTACATTGTTAATGTGATTTGAATAAGTGAGATTTTTAAACCCTAAATTCGACCAATTGCTAAAAGATTAACATCAACTTTTTCTTTCTCCATTATTGCTATTTGTTTTCTTTACGATCAAGAAACGGTCCTGATTCATTGTTGAGAAAAAAACCAACAACTATACATTTTATTTAAGATCCCAAGATAGTCTAGCTAGCATTAGAGAAACCTCGAACCTTATGAAGGTTCCTTCTGCCATCCATGTGGATTACCATTAGATACGTTATGCTTGAAACACTTATGATCTCAGAGGACCTTGAACATTATCTTTCTTGGTAGATCATTTTGCAAGAATCTTTCCCTCAAAGTCACGAGCCTTTGAGGAGGTATGATCTCAATTTTTTATGAGTATTGTTGATACAAATTTTTTAATCACATGTAAACGCAATTTTTTCTTGTATTTTTTCGCTACGCATTGTATCTGTAAATTTGTTTATTTAATTCAGTAAAGATGTAATATTTATTATGCGTAAAGTCAAATGTAGGAATATGATTCCTTTTAGAATTGAGCTTTAATGGGTAATTACCATAACATACATGAAACCTGCTAACAATTTGACAAATCCTTTAATTAAAGTATTATCACGAGACAGTAAGTAGTACTACAAAAAGAATGAGTTTAAAACCCCTAATATTAGACACCAATAATGGAAACCCCCAATTTTAATTAGCAACCTCTAAGTATAAAGTTTAAAGTGCAAAAACAACTTATTGTTATGTGTCTCTGATGCATTAGTAAAACCCATTTCGAAGATAATGTTATACTAATGCGGTCTATTACTTATAGAGAATATGTCTAACTATCATCAATAAAGTTCAATGTTTATTGTTTAACTGTCTAAAGCAATAAGGATATTAAGAAACTTTGCCTATATAAACATAAAAAGTTGGTGCTGCTTCAACAAGAAGAATTAGGGACTTCTCTTGTACATGTTTATAAAGAACAAGATAAAAACATGGCCATTTATTGCTAAAAGTGAAAAACTTCAGACAGAAATAGGAATAAATATTATGTATGGCACATCTTCAATTATATTACAAAGAATTGTTGTTCAATCTACAAACACCAACAATTTCATTAAATTTTAAGATACATTGGGTAGTTGATATTTCAAATTGAGAAATACCTTCTTATATGCATAATAGTTATTTATGAGAAAGACAACAAAATTAAGTTGCCACCATTCCAAACTAACGAAGGTTTGTTAGTATTTTACAATGTTGGTGAAAGCTAATCGCACATTGCTTAAAAAAATCAAAAATAAAAAATATATAATAAGATATTCTTACCAGGTGGACAATTGAAATTGCTTTGGGCCCAAAAGTGCTATGCTCACTTAGTGGACTAATAATTAGTTGACATAAAAAATAAACACTTCAGTTTAAATTTGTTGATGCAATTTACTTTTTATTTTTTTCATGTTTAATTTTCAAAGTAATTTAACAATAATTAAACTAAAAAAATTATAATTTATCAATTATATTAGAATTGTTATGTTGAAAGAACACAACATTTATAAAAGCTATTGTGTAGAGGCATGAGATTTACCTAAAAATTTGTTATATAAGAGCACAACTTATGCCAAAAGACAAATTACTAACAAATGTTATTTTACATTGTCCATTAAAGGAGACCTTTATGTTCTACTCGCTATTTTTACTTTAAAAATTTATGACTTTGTCAAATCTTAAAAGTATTAAAAAATCTTTGAAAAAAATATTTTCACGCTTTAGAATTCATCCTATAATCTCTTTTCCCCATTATTTTTCTAACATATTGGATAGCCCCAATAGATTTTCACTCATTTTTATTTTTTTAGCGAAAAAAAAAGATTAATCGAGTAAAAATCACACAAAAATACTCATAGTGACTGTACAGATAAATTATAGTATCATTTATATCAAGTTTTCTAAGAAAAATAATTTTATTATATTCTAATTTTAAAAAAATTCTGTTGATCTTTGTAGCTGTGTGAATTTGAAATGATTCAACTTAGATGATTTGAATCTCCATCCAAAATAAACTCAAATCCAATAATAATCCGGTAACTTCTTTTTATTTATTATTTTTCATAAACACAATTTTCGTCCACTTGCATACAAATCCATTTATTTACAACCATTAATCCTCAAACATATTGATCAACATATAGAAACACAAGCTTTTTCACTTATCTTATCAACCACTAACTTGGTAATCAACTATAGGAATAGACTTCACTTACTATCAAACATTAATCCTTTCAAGCTGATTTCCTTACCACAAGAACAGGGCACTTGGCATTGTGGACACAGTAATTACTGACACTTCCCAAGAAAGCCCTGTTTCCAACAAAATTTGTACATGTATTTAGTCTGCAAGCCTTTATACAATAAGAAAGCAAATTAAATTAAGATCGTTCATACTGTGGACTAACCTCTGTATTGCTCCTCGACTATGGCTTCCCAATATAAGCAACTCAATATTGAGCTTTTCCACTGCTTCACATATTTTCTCTTTAGGGTCCCCAACTTCTGTCATAGTCTCTGCATCAACCTGTGGCAGGAAAAAACTAACACTTAACCATTTTTTAAACATGAAGTTAGATTTGCCTGCACTCTTACTCACACTTTATTTTTCTTAAAGTTTTTGTATCCACGTTTATTTCCAATACATATTTATATAAATATATATATAATTGAGTATATCTATATCTAATATATACTTGACGTTCACCCGGACTTGGTAACATAGATATGAGGTACGGAGAAGGGGTCGAACTAACATGTTCATAAATGTTAGAAGATAAGATCAATTTTTTGAGCAACTTTGGTCAACAACACTTTTAATTTATGATATCAGTTAAAATGCTTTGATATATTTTTAGAAGCATCATCTTGAGTCTTAACAGTTAGATTAGAAATGAAATACAAAGAGATAAAAAGGCACAGTTGCTAAACATATAGAAATCAGACAAAGAAATCATAGAAAGAAATAAATTAATTATTATACCCCATTCTTGGCGCAGATGTCCATGGCTTTCTCCAACAAAGCTACAGTGAGCTTCTTTTGATTTTCTTGCGCGGTGGTGATCAAATCCAGAGCTGTGGCTCATCACATATTAATATTTTGCGAAATAAGATCAATATGCAACTGAGATTTTGATTTTTGAATAGATCATAACAAGAAAAAGAACCCCCCCCAAAAAAAAAAAGGAAAAGAAGAGAAGAGAAGAGAAACGTACGAGCTGCGCCGTAGGTGGAAGCAGAAAGGTAAGCAAAATTGAGCAAAGGCTGTGCTTTGAAGATGAAAAGCTGAGAAGCAGAGAGAGTGTGAGAAAGGTTATCAAGAGCCCATTGGAGAGCATAGTGGCTGCACTCGCTCTCGTCTATTGCCACCATCACTTTCTTCTTCTTCATCTTGTTTTCTTCCATTTCCCCCTTTCCTTTCTTGTTTCGATTCAAGGCTTAAGCCACACCGCAAAAACAGAGATACTTGGAATTAATATAAAGTAAAAACCATTTTGATTGGATTTGGTTTTCCTAACTGCCTGCCTTGTGGCACCTGGTTTTTCTTTGATTTATCTACCCCTCTAGAAGTACTGGATTGTTCCTAATCTATCTAACGGTTCAAAAAAGAACCGAGGTCAAGATCTGTTTTTGATCGAGTTCGGTCGTCATTTCAAATTTTTAAAATTTTAATTTAGTTTGTAAATATATTTATTATATAATATTAATTATTATAAATTTTATAATTAAATTAAAATAAAAATTAAATTTATTAGATAAATGATGATTAATGTTAGGCTGAACTAATTTGAATCATTAAATTTCATATTGACCAATATAGGTTTGTTAGACTATTCGAGTTGTTGAGTCTACCAGGATAAGTGCACAGCTTGTCCCTTAAAAGAAGTTGAATTAAACTAGTAAGACCTTTGAATCATTGTTTTAATCAATTGATTAGCTCAACCAAATGGTTTCTTAAAAAATTTAAATATTTAATAAGTATTATAAATATAATAAATATTTAATAAAAATATACATTTAGTTAAATAGTATAATTTTTATTTTATAAACTCAATAAATTAAAAATTTAAATTTCATTATATAAAATATTTTAAAAAATTTTTTAAAAAAATTAAAGTAATTTTTACCAATTCAACTAATTTTTTATTAATTCTCTAAGCATTTAATTCTGCAAAATATATCAAACCAAACTAAATATTGCTTTTCAACTCAACTTAGTTATCTCTCCATTTAATTTGATTTTTTCAATACTTGATTTGATTTGGCCAAAATTAAAAAAAAAAAAAAAAAAACTTAAAAACAATAATAACCTAAATTTGAAGTAATTCAAAACTGTAACAACTCACTGGAATTTCTAAAATAAAAGGTACGAATTTTAATTAAAAATGCTTGAATTGTAATATCAGACTAACCAAATTTTAAATAAATCAAACCCTCCGAAAAGACGTGCATCTAAAAAATAATCTATAAAATAAATTAAAGTTGTCTCTATTTCGCTTCCCAACTGAGGTAATTTGGTAATGAAAATCAAATTGATAGCTAATTAGTTTGGGGTAATTTTGTAATAAAAATAAAATTAAGCAATATTGTCAAGAGGGTAATTTTTTAATAAAAGCCAAATCGAAAGATGATATATTTGATTGGTAATATTGTAATAAAAATTAAATTCATGAATAAAAGAAAATTCGAGTTACAAAAATTGAGGATAAAAGAATATACCATTTATTCGTATATTCTATTATATTTGTATTATTTTTTGCATTAGAGTCATATTCAATGTATTAATATATAAATTTTAGTATATTAATAATTCGTATAATATAAATTTTGATAGATTCAAGCATCTAACCGTTTTAGTGTTATTTTTTATGTTATATTATGTTTTTGTTAATTTTGTATCATGTTCGAAGTTAACAAATCTAATTGGTATTATTCAAATAACTTCAAATCTTGTTTCATATTTATTTTATATAAATTTTAACACATTCATGTATTCTTATCGTGATCATAGTTATTTTTTTATTTTATATTATATTTTAATTATTTTTTCATTTTATGTTCATATGTGATATTGTTTAAATGACCTTTAATTTTGGTCATGTGCTGTATAGTAATTGATTTTTTAGTTTTTAAAATGAAGCCATTTTATTATTTTATGTTTTATTTTTAAATAAAAATTATTGTATTAATAAATTGTTAGTAAAATTCAAATATTTAATAATAATATGATAAAAGTTGAAGTAAATACATTTTTTAAAATTTTAGATGTTAAATCAAATGAAAAATATTATGATGACTAAATAGTAAAAATAGCTATGTTAAATAATATTATAAATTTTGAGATAGACTGCTTCATAATAAAAATGCTTTTTTAGTTTTTTTGAAAAATAAAGTTATGTTAATTTTTTTAAATTATTGAATAAAAAACTATTATATCGATAAATTATCTATAAAATTAAAATATTAAATAATAATATGAAATTCGTTAATGTAAATAAATTTTTATTAAAAAAATTAGGTGTTGCTATAAGTTCGAGTTATTAAATGCGCTGTTAAATTTATATTTTATTATTTTTTAATATGAAAATAGATTATGATTATCAATATAATATAAATAAATTAAATTTTTATATCATTTTAATTTTTTTAAATATAATTAATTAAATTTTATGTACTCACATTATATGTGCTACCTTATATCTATATTTTATTATAAAAATTATTTTAAAGTAGATAATAAAATTAAAATAATACGAAGGTTCAACGGCTAATTTTAATATAAAAGTGGTTGAACTAAAAATTCTGATCCGAAATTATCCGATCGCCACACGCCACATGGATGGAAAAATTAAGTGATGCTAGGACCAGGGTGGTGCATTTGCTTGGGATCACGGGAAGAGAAATGTTGACTTTTTATTCAAATGAGAGGAAATCGTTTGTTTCAAGTTCTAAAATGCGATTGTGCATTTGGTCATAACCGACGGTCATACCATCTAAATTTAATGAACAAATGGTCAACAAGCAGGAATTACTATTTGACTTTAATGATAAATTTGCATCTATTTTTTCGACATGATTTATGGAATAGTTTAGTAAATTAAGTTAAATATTTAATAATTATTTAGATAATATTATCTTAGCAAATCTCATTAAGTTAAAATATATATTTTACTAAAAAACATTTTACCTATAATTATTTTTATTACAATATTATAATTATTTAATCATATTTAAAAATTATGTAAGAATTTACTATTTATAAGTACAGACTCTATATAATTTTTTTATAAACATACATAATTTTAGATATTAATTAATTAATTATAATATAATTATTATAAGTGATATGCTTAATAGTAGAGCTACAAATAACTACTCATTTTTTCAATAATTGATTATAACAAAAATTATTTGATGGTAAAAATTAACCTTAATTAATTATGAGTCATGACTTGTCAACCATAAAACAATTACAAAAAGTTTATATAATACCAATTACTCCTTAGCTATATTGTTTTTCATGATTTAGTACTAAAAAAAAATTTATAATTAGGTATTTAAATTTTATTTTTGACATATATTAATCCAAAATTTAATGTTTTGACATTTAAGTTTCTGACGAATAAAATCATAACAAGTGATATTGTTGACACATTAGTACCACATTAGTATTTAAAAAAATTATTTTTATATTTTAAAAATTCAAAAATATTGACATGACACGTCAATAATACCACGTGCCATAACCCTATTGTAAAAAAAAATAGCACGTAAGCATCGTTAAATCTTGGACTAACGTATGTGATAGAAGTTTAAGTACTTAATCATAATTTTTTTAATATTAAATTATGAATCGAATTATATTACATGTATCAAATGAGAGAGAGGTTCGTGTGAATTGGAGTAAAATCATTTTTTTAAAATAATCATGATTAGAAATTTATTGATAGATATTTAATTATAACATGTGGTATCAAAAGTAACTAAAATTAAAAAGAAAAAAACCTAAATTATTAAAAAATAATTTGGATAAAACTAAATTTAAAAGATCCATGAAATTTATAAAACTAAATTATTTAAAAATAATTTAGACACAATTAAATTTAAAAGATAATTAAAATTTAAATCTCATAATATTACTTCATCGAAGATCTATATAATAATTTTTTCTATTAAAAATATAAAATTACATGTAACACGTGACATTAAAACTTATTTATTAAGAAGCCACGAATCAATCAAATTAAATAAAAAAATTTCAAAACCTAACTATCATATGCTCACAAAGCAATAGGCAAAGCCATAACAATCATTTGAATCGAGTGGAATATCAATAGACAAAGAAAGTGATACAACTATTTAACTTTGACTGCAATTTTTTTTTTTTTTTTTAAAATAAGTAACAATAAATGTTGGTGGTGGATCCTGAATCTTTCCACAAAACAGCAAGGAAGCCTCACTTAAAAGGGAATACAAAAAAGAAAGAACAAATAAACGAAAACACAAGAAAAATATTGCAGGTGTAAGCAGACTAAAGTTTGCTAAAAAGCAACGTACAATCGACGATTTTATGTAGATGCTATTAACAAACATTGGATGCTAATGTATCTACTTTATAGTAGAACGTTTCTGTTTTAATTGGAATATAGCTGCAATATTAATTAAGAGACAATTAATGTAAAATTAAAATTTTTTACTCATTGATTGGTTTAAATAATTTTAATTGCAATGAAGGTACAGTTTGACATGCATATGAAGTATATCTAAAACTAAAAATATTTGCTAATTTAGTAGTATAAGTAGAGATGGTAATTGGATGGGTTCGAATTTTTTTAGATTCGGGTTTATTCACATTCTGGTTTGTTTAGGTTCGGGTCTGTTCGGGTTCAGGTTCATGTTTGAGTATATTTTACATTATTTTTTATTTTATGTTAAATGTAATTACTTTTACATAAATTTGAATTTTAAGCCTAGGCTTGAATTTGGCTCGATTCGGTCCCAAAAAATCTTAGTTCAGTTCTATAAGCCTAGGTGCAGCTCGAAAATTTTTGAATTCTAAGCTTAGAGCCGAATTTGGTCTGGCCAACCCATTTAAGTACAAAATATTGTTCATAATATTAAAAATTTATTTTTATATTAATATTTAAATATTTTATAATTAAATTTGAATAAAATATATTATTTTATTTAAAAAAATATTGTTTCAGGTCGAGCGTGCTTAAAATTTAAAATCTAAGACCTGAGTCTGATCGTGCCAGGCCTATTGTGTTGGGCAGGCTTAGTTACTAGTCTAACATATGATTTTTTTAATTTTTGATATGGTATTATCTATTATGGCTTCCATATTTTTAATTTATCTTATTACTTT